>CAIGRN010077162.1:0-13348 GCA_903798345.1 Fraxinus anomala
ATAAAAGAACATTTTCTGTTGCCATCTCTTAAAATTCACACCCGTGAATCTTTTAGATTTCTCCCCGTGAGCATTATTAGGGGGTACGACAGATGCAGTATTACTTGCCATTATCGTCTTAAGATTGTTGGAGGTGGACAAGTAATAATATCACCACGAAATGAGTTGGACAGAATAACGGCGTGAAAAAGTAAATGTTAATGGTCGAGGTAGGAGTTCGACTCTTTCTCCTTAAGACGATAATGCCCCGCAATGGTGCTGACGATATTCCGACATTCGTCTCCTAAGATACACCGACCTCGACTTGTAATAGTAGCACTACAAATTACAAGTCCCGGCGAACCCACTCACGTTTTGATCTCTCTAAAAGTTGGATGACTAAAATGCACGAAAATTATTTTTCGAGGCTAGATTGCAAAATATGAATAATGTAGGAGTAAAGAATAATTTTGGGAGAAGAAATAAAATCAATATTGATTTTTGGAGTAAATGAAAATCGGTATGGTGACCAATTTATAGAAGTTGAAAGGTTGTGTCAAACATCTGAAAAGTTGTGTCTCCAACAGACACAAATCGTTTGGACAAGAACTGTCAACCGTCAACTGCCATTCTAGAAGAATCCACGTGTCATGTACAGAAAAATCAGCAAAAAAATAATATAAAATGAAATATATTATTATATTAATTAATAGTAAAATAATATAAATCAAATATTATTTTACCAAAAAATAAATACTAGTTTTGCCCAAGCCCAAGCCCACACCCGTGCCGAGCCAGCTGGTCGGACGGTGGCGACGGCGCGCGTGTGGATTTTGGCCCAACCTACTAGCATGTAGGTTCTCTCCCCTTCAAAGACTATTGGTACCCATTGTAGCTCAAACTCAAATCTCAAACTTGAGCAATATAAAGTGATTTATATTCTTCTAGTTTTTCTATGTGAGATTTGCACTTTTCCAATTTCCCACCAATTTTATTCCCATTTATTTCAATTTCAAGTTGTCATAGACACTTTTTCAATTTTTCCACCAATTTTTTTTCCAATTTATTTTAACTTCAAGTGGTCATCTTTTGACCTTAATTTCTCATTCATTTTAAATTGGTTTTGAGAAAATAAATACATTACATTAATCTACTCATGGAGTATAACACATTAGACCAAAGAAATATTTTGTTCAATTAACGGGACCCATTAAAATAATTGATCAAAAGTTGATCAAACCAACAAATAAAATCTAATTTTCCAATAGGAATAACGTCCATAATTGACCATAAAAAGACCCGTTCATAAGATTGAGTATGTTTTCATAGCAAGCTAATAAGTCTCCACTAAATAGTACCCATCCACAAAATATTTGAATTTTATTGTATGCAAGTGATTCTTCGAACATCATTTCTAAATTCTCAAGATAGGTCGGCATCAATTTTACGAGTTCAGGGGGTCAAAACTCAACCACCTTAAAGTATTATGAGTAATCACGGACGTCTTCCAAAGTATAGTGAGCGATCAAAGACATCTTTCTTCTGCGGCAATTCGCATAACGGTGTTTGGACGTTACCTGCATATTTCGTTTGTCATGTCACCAATTTTGTCTGAGTTGTGAAACGAATGTCATGTCGTGAGTAACACCAACATGTTGATAAGTTTAATGTTCAAAACTCGACATCTAAAATATTAGTGAGCAGTCAAACACACATACATAAGCTTAGTGATTATTGAGATAATTAACTCTATATTTTTGTACTTTCAAAATTATAGAATTAATTAATGTGTAATTAAATTCACACAACAAATTTTGTTCATTGCACACAAGGCCTTCAATCTTTCTCACCATAACAATTATGTTCGCAACTTTCTTTTTTTCCTCTTTGTCGCAGTTTTTCATGTACTATTTTTTGTAAAAAATATGATGGACAAATAAGTCATTACACATTTCCATTGAACTTTATGGACAAAATCGATAATAGAGATGCAATTTACTAATTAAATAAATATTGAAAATAAGAGCATTACAAATTTTACAATACAAAAAAATTTGAAAGCTTTTAAGGCAATTAAAATACGGTGCAAATAATGAAAAACATTATGAAAAATTACCTCAATTGCTCAATAAAACGGATTGTGTGGTGCGTTCTCCGGTAAAACGGATTCGCAGACAGCATTCACACAAAAAACTGAAACCCACAGAAAACGTGTGTAAGCACTCACTTTTCACGCTCTGTACCAAAATCTGATAGTAAAAATTCAATCGTTGGAAAATCTTGAAACTGAAATTCTTCTCGAGTTTGCATAATTCGAATGCGTCAGAAATAACCGCGACCGACAAAATACGTATACATATATAGATACAGATAGTTGTCGACTAGTAACGTCACACGATGTCATCGACGGCGGCGGTAACGGCAGCGATTGAGAGGGTTCCGGTTGAGATCTGTAAGGGAATGAATGGCCTCGAGAAGGTCGTCCTTCGAGAAGTCCGGGGAAGCTCCGCCGAGGTATAACTATATAAACGACGCCGTATCTTGGTTCACCTTCTCTAGTGTGATATTTTATTTTGTTGAGTTTTAACCTGCATTTCTTGAAAAAATAGAAAAGATGTGAAGAGCTATTGAATTTTATTGATCTCCTTTTTTATATCGTTTGATCTGCGCTGTTTAATTAAATCGGATCTCTATACATGCGTATTTACACAGATACGTATGTGCGTTTTCCTGTTGCTGCTAATTTGGATACAGATATGCTCTTTAATCAACCGAGGAATCATTCGTTGTAATCAGACACTTGTTTGTAAATTTGAGGCTCTTTTGATAATGCAAGAGCCACAAGAAGAAGTATAGAGTGAAGTGCTGCAGCATCATTGTTGAGCTTTGTGCTTTAGTGCATGTACAGCAGCTCCTTTTTGGATTGGCCATGTATTTGGCAGTGTTATAGAGGAGGAGAATGCTTAGACATTTAGGTGTACTTTTAATATTTCCTTTTTGAAGTTCAGTGTTGTTAGTCGGTTGAAGTGTGAATGGCATAGTCCATCGCATATTGTTATTGATTTTTTGTTTTGATTATCATTGATATACATTCCTATGAGCCATTTGTGTTAGCTATTACCTAAATTAGTTACAGACTTCTAAATGCATTGAGTACTACCCTTAGACACCTGACAAGGGTTCATCTCACATTGTCCAATATTTGCATCGAGATAAATATCTAAGATGTTTGATTTGTTAGATATGTTGTATAACTGTCCCTTCTAAAGTTGAATGTCCATGTCAAACAGGTTAAAATACATTGAGCATTATTTTATAATAAAATAAGGAAAATAATGCTGGGAAATAGTGTGATTCTCCTTAGTTCATACTCTTCTTGGTTTAGTGGAGCCTAATGTATTAAACACTTTTCCCCTTGTCTGCGGTAAGGTTGACGGTGGATTTGGGGATGAGCATCCTTTTTGTGTGTCTTAGGGGTACATTAGGAGATTCTAACATGTGTTAGGCCACTCTAATATTTTCCTCGTATGTAAAGGGTATTAGGGCAAGTCTCCTTTATGTGTGTCATAGTAGAGAGAAAATAGAGAGGAATAAGTCCAATATACATTGTAATACTGATATACAGTTGCATTAAGAGTGAAACACCTTAATTAATGTGTTTTTCTTGCTTTCATTTTTCTAGTTTTCGTTATTAGTCTCTCGCAGTAATACGGATTATCACTTAATCTATAACAACTCTTCAGTTTTCTACTAATATTGTTGTTAAGTGATAAATTTAACAAGATGTTTCATCTGTGGTTTTCCACATTACCTGAAAACTTTCTTACTGAGAAGATTTCTTTATTTGGTATAATCTCTCCCTAGCGAGCCCTTGAATTGCCTCTCTTCTTTGTGCAGATGTGTTTGGGTGATTACTTAAATGCTATTCTAGATTTATTTCTAAGACGAAGTATTCTAGAATCAAATTTTTTGTTCTAAATGCACTTTACAAATGTTTATAAAGACGCGATCTTTATAATATTAACCTCATTTACAGGTTTATCTTTATGGAGGCCACATAACATCATGGAAGAATGATCATGGGGAGGAGTTGCTTTTTGTGAGTAGTAAGGTATTTCTGTGACTTATAAACAGTGTTTACTGTTTAGTTACAGATTGCACACCCAACCATTAAATTGTTATTTTTGTAGTACTTGCCAATGGATTTAGCATCTGATTTTATTGTAGAAAGTTGAGCTTTCTTACTGTAATAATGTAAATTATTCACTCACTATGAGGGAATGATTTCACATTGTATTCTTACTAGTTGTCCATTCTTGCAATGCTATGACATTGTACAACTGCAATATGTTACGCAGTCCTCAATCTTTCCTCCATCCAGTTTTTATTGCTGGCCAGTTGTAATACATCTTTCATTCCAATTTTTTATCTCTTGGATGACTCGGAATTTCATTGAGGCAATATAATCATTTGGTCCTCAATCTCTTGGGCAAAGATGGACCTACTACAGTATTTATCTTCTGTTGAATGAAGGATTTTGGATCGAAGTCATGTTTATAGCGTCAATTTTAGTTTAAGAAGTGGCATTATTCATATTTTGCAGGCCATTTTCAAACCTCCAAAACCAATTCGTGGAGGGATCCCTATATGCTTTCCACAAGTATGTCCACACCCTCTTTCTATTCCTCTTGAGTGTGTTATTCTTTGGTCTTGATGAGATGAAACTTCTATCTGCAGTTCTCCAACCATGGCTGTCTTGAGCAGCATGGATTTGCTAGAAACAGGTTTTGGAGCATTGACACTAATCCCCCTCCATTTCCAACCAACTCCACCACTAAGACGTTTGTTGACTTGATTCTCAAACCCACCGAAGAGGACATGAAAATCTGGCCTCATGGGTAGATATTTGAGGTCTTTTTATTTGTGGGATGCTTACTAATCTGGTTTTTTACTGAGATTATTGTTTCGATTCTTGCTTTTTGTCAGTTTTGAGTTCCGCTTACGGGTAACTTTGGGACCTTCTGGAGATCTTATGTTGACTTCTCGTATCAGGAATACCAACACTGATGGAAAGCCTTTTACATTTACATTTGCATATCACACATATTTCTCTGTTTCAGATATCAGGTATATCATGAAGTTGACGTGCTCTAATTGTGTGTATTTTTTCTGTCTGAGATGATAAATAGATTTAGCATAAACAATGAGCATAAGATGTACTGTGAATGTGACGGAGTTATTTTATTCATGCTCATAAAGTGCACAAAGTACACAAAAGAGTATGTGCTCCTTGTTAATTTATAAATATTATCTATTTTCAATAAGAGGTTGATAATAACAATAGTTATCTACCAATAATAGTATAATTTTTATAATAATTTAAAATCACTAAAATCCTTCTTCTTTACATGTCCTAAGATATCCGATATGTATCGAAAATTTAAATAATATATAAAACATAAAATAATTAAAAAACAAATATCCAACATGTATTGAAGAGTGTCCAAGCGTAGCCGAGCTTGGATACGATCGAATGATGGTACGTAATGAGTTTACAAGTATCCGTGCTTTTTAGCTTTTTCCCGTCTCCGGTGTTTATACCACCTTGCTAAGAATTGGAGATCTAATTTTAATGCTTCTCGCTTAGAAGGATTGCTACTTCTTAGATGTATAGTGTAAAGGTGATTCTTTTCATGCCAAAATAATGTCGAGCTTCTCAAGTTATGTAAAAAAATATTTTCCATTGATGTATGAGTCCTATTTATAATGTATAAGAAGTATAAGAAGCTTCTTGGTTATCTCAACCATCTATTGTATACTGATGGACAATACACAATTTTGTTTCAATGCAAACCCATGTCTGATATTTCATAATTGGGCTAAATATCTATTTCCTGCTATCACTTAATTATGTCATTTTCTTTTTATTCAGTGAAGTACGTGTCGAAGGATTGGAAACTCTGGATTATCTTGATAATCTGCAGAACAAGCAGCGCTTCACTGAACAGGGGGATGCAATTACTTTCGAATCAGAAGTAAGTTTTGTAGATCAATGCTGCTTTTCCCCTCATTTTTTGTTTATGTTGGCTATTATACCCTCGAGTGCTCACTAGTCTAATCTATGCCCTGAAGGTGGACAAAATATACCTCAGCACGCCCACAAAGATTGCAATTCTAGATCATGAAAAGAAACGGACATTTGTGATCCGTAAAGATGGGCTTCCTGATGCAGGTAAGATTTCAGTATCTCTTTTCATTTGTTTTGTAGCCTACAGTTCTAATCAGATTTTTCTTACGGCACTAGGTGCTTATGTTTAGCAGCCAATATATATTACCTGGGATATAACTCGTTGTGTCAAATTGGTTTCTTTATGTGAAATGTTCCTGAACCTTGAAAAGATTTGCGGATTTAGCCCCTAACCCGATAGGCAGAGGTAAACATGGGCAGAGATAGGATGTAAAAAGGATGAAGGGGATGGGAGGAATGAAGGTTTAGGATTTGACTTTAGCCCTGCTGTAAGAGTAGGGGGAAAGGTCAACATTTGACTTGTAGATCAAGGGACTCTTATCTCGTGAATGCCGCATTACAAATTTGGTTGTAAGGGAATCAGTATAAAAATTTTCCTACTTAATTATTTTACAAACAACAACAATAATAAATATATAATATCCTATTTCTAGCTATAATCAAGAAAAAAAATTAGAAAAATCAATTTTCCTACTGTGCTTAAAGTTATTATTTGTTTCTCTTATTTCAAGAGATGGTGATTTACCTAATTTATGATCGGGTTTGCTATTTGTACACCGGGGTGGGGCCCACACCCAATAAAAAAATCATGGGTCCTATTGTGAGGGGGGCTGTACACACCCCGGTGTACAAGTAGCAAAATTTGTTTTGTAGCCTACAGTTCTATTCAGATTTTTCTTGCGGCACTAGGTGCTTATGTTTAGCAGCCAATATATATTACCTGGGATAACTCGTTGTGTCAAATTGGTTTCTTTATGTGAAATGTTCCTGAACCTTGAAAAGATTTGCGGATTTAGCCCCTAACCCGATAGGCAGAGGTAAACATGGGCAGATATAGGATGTAAAAAGGATGAAGGGGATGGGAGGAATGAAGGTTTAGGATTTGACTTTAGCCCTGCTGTAAGAGTAGGGGGAAAGGTCAGCATTTGACTTGTAGATCAAGGGACTCTATCTCGTGAATGCCACATTACAAATTTGGTTGTAAGGGAATCAGTATAAAAATTTTCCTACTTAATTATTTTACAAACAGCAACAATAATAAATATATAATATCCTATTTCTAGCTATAATCAAGAAAAAAAATTAGAAAAATCAATTTTCCTACTGTGCTTAAAGTTATTATTTGTTTCTCTTATTTCAAGAGTTGGTGATTTACCTAATTTATGATCGGGTTTTGCTATTTGTACACCGGGGTGGGGCCCACACCCAATAAAAAAATCATGGGTGGTCCTATTGTGAGGGGGGCTGTAGATCAAGGGACTCTATCTCGTGAATGCCACATTACAAATTTGGTTGTAAGGGAATCAGTATAAAAATTTTCCTACTTAATTATTTTACAAACAACAACAACAATAAATATATAATATCCTATTTCTAGCTATAATCAAGAAAAAAAATTAGAAAAATCAATTTTCCTACTGTGCTTAAAGTTATTATTTGTTTCTCTTATTTCAAGAGTTGGTGATTTACCTAATTTATGATCGGGTTTTGCTATTTATACACCGGGGTGGGGCCCACACCCAATAAAAAAATCATGGGTGGTCCTATTGTGAGGGGGGCTGTACACCGGGGTTGACACCCCGGTGTACAANACACCCCGGTGTACAAGTAGCAAAACCCTCTATGATCAGTCCGCACCTACTGTAGTTTTCATGATTTTCACCTGGATGTTCCTGAGTTTCTATTGAGCTTCTGTATTTCACTTTTAGTTGTATGGAATCCTTGGGATAAGAAGGCAAAGGCAATGGCTGATTTTGGAGATGATGAATACAAGCACATGCTGTGTGTTGAGGCTGCTGCAGTGGAAAAACCTATCACTTTGAAGCCTGGTGAGGAGTGGAGAGGAAGGCAGGAACTTTCTGCTGTGCCTTCAAGTTATTGCAGTGGGCAGCTTGATCCTCAGAAAGTCCTCCTTGGCAGCTGAAAACCTGATACGCCCATTTTATCATGTACAGGTATTTTTCTAACCTCATCTATGTAGCCTTCACATAAACATCAAGTTCGTAGTATATGTAGCATTTGGTGGAAATTTAGAAGGTTTCAGAGTTCAGAGTCTTCAGACACTGAAGTTATAAACTAAGAGATTACATTCATTGTAATTAATGTGCCACGTAAATTTCTTTTTGATCTTTACTCGAGCCTGATGTATACGGAACTTCTGCTGTTGTTTTTTTCTTTCTGAATTTCCTGCCCTTGGGAAAATAACTGTTTTTAATAATCTGTTGGCTTTTCTTATCGTGAATGTACTTCTTTATCTAGATCTCAGAGCCTGTTGTTCTGTTGCTGCAGGTGCCCTACTGCTATATGGGGCTAGAGTGCGATGGCATGGCAACCTCTGTTCAAGACCTTTTTTACCGTCTTGTCCTCAATATATGTTCTTTACTTGGGTGAAAAGGGGACCCTTTAGTAGAACTGGCAAATGCTTTATTGCTTAATCTATAACCTTTTTTTTTTTTGGTGGGCATACCTAAGTGTAATCAACGTTCAAGACGCCGTGTATAAGATTGAGGATTTCTGCTACTGTGGTAAAATTCTTCAGAGGTGATTATTACCTGTCATGGAATATTATTTTAGGGATTGGTTGAGCTTTACTTCAACTGTTATATTGTCACAGTACATGAACAAATGTCATTCTACAAAGTCATCTCGACTCCAGCACTTCCTCCTTTCCCTGGTGGGCGGGGGAGGGCCTGAGGCGGGCTGCTTTAAGTTTCTTCTGCCATTATTGAAGGCTCTGGTATGTTCTATATAGTTTGAATTACAGATCTGGTTGTGTGCTTGTTTGAAAGTCCCAACTTGATTCCCTTGTCTTGTTAATGGATTGACAGAAATGGCATGCTGCCCTAGTTTCTTTTTTGGGTCCAACTCACTCTAGTCCTTCATTACAATTTTGCGACCCAAAGACTAGTCATAATGCACTAGAACAAATTTCTTATTGCCAGAGTGGATTTCCCATTTTACCCTTTAAAGGCGAGGTGTGACGTTCAAGATTGAAAGATACTACGGGCCTGTTTGACTCGATTTTTGCTTTTGCTTCTTATAGAAGAGTTTTTGGAAAAAGCTATCTTAATTTTTGTTTGAAAACTAATTTTTAAAAGTACTTCATATTCTAGAAGTACTTTTAAGAGGAGGCAACATTAGACAAACTTCCTTTAAACTTCTAATTAGAACTTTAATAAAATTAGTCAAATAAGTTCAAAATTTACTTTTGAATCTCAAAAATTTATTTTGACTTTTCAAAAGTCGTGCGAAACGGTATGTTTGTTAGGAAATTTTGTGCCACAAGATTGAAAGGTTACCCTCTTTATTGCTAAAAAATTCCTTTGCTTATAAGCCACAAGCTCATCTTCAGATATGAAAGTAAAAATTACGAATACAATAAAGCATTCCTCTGATAATCCCGTCATAGTTGAGAGATCCCATGGGTAGGGCGATTGGATAAGATTGAATAGGATATCATAATGACTAAACAAGAGGAATGGGTTTAGGTTCGCCCATTCAAGCATATGAAATCTGCCATTGAAGTGGTGTTCATTGGATCAACTATAAAAAGAGGCCAAATGAAAAAATCTTGACAAGTTTACCACAGAACCAAGATGTCTGACAGTTCATTCAATTGTTACTTATTTTACATTTAAATTAGGATTTTGTCGTATATGTCGTGTCAAAAAAGGATCAAAACGATAAGATCGTGTTCTATTTAGCTTAGATCTTCCACACAAATATGTAATGTCTCATGCTAGAGAAATGTCTTATTTGAATTCTATTGGGGTAAATTTTATTCGCGGTAGTTGTACTGCCTACTCTAGTGTTAATCAAGTAAATTCATTTTAATTTTGTTCAATAAGTAACTATACTTTAATTTGATTTCAATCGGGCAAATCTATAGAATTTCATGACTTAAATTGATGAAAATAGATGATGTGACGGTGGTTATCTTTTATTTCGTTCAAGTCGTACTTATTTCACGCCATCGATTTTCGATGGTAGCATTCAATCATGTTATCTTAATTGAAATCAAATTTAGAACAATCGCTCTACTAAGGTAGACGTTCAAAAAGGCTCTCAAGATTCTCAATGGCTCTTTTTAATGAGGAGAAATAGTGCAGGACGCGACTTTTTAATAAACAAAAAAGTTACAAAGATAATTTCGATAATAAGTTGAAATCATATCAGAACGATATTAAAACATATTATCCGATCACCAAGTTGTCTGTGGAGTATAATTCAAAAAGAGAGATTCCTTCAATTAGGACAAGCTTAGCATTAATCTAGTCACCAATGGCACAAGAATTATAAATTAGAATAGACTAGTACAACAATTTGCAACATATAGTTTCACCCAAACTATGCTTGCTAACTAAAATGTCATTGAATTTCCATTACTAATATTCTCCCCTCCCTGCTGGCTTAAGTTATGTTGTGTAATTTGATTTATCCATTTTTTATTTTATTTTATTTTATTTTTTTTTTTTTGAGTTTTTTTGAAAATAGTACATTCGATGTGAGCATAATGTCAAGATATTATCATCTGCGCTAACTATAGCCTTCAAAAAAGAAGGCTATATAAATCCCAAAAAATATATCTTTATATTCTAGTAAATTAACTCTCAGGTAGTTAGTTAAAAGTAATAATCCAAATTCTTATACGTTGATTATTGTTTTTATAATTAAGTGATGTGATATATTATTCTAACTTGTCTTCAAAAGATAGTAACTCATTTGATAATACTAATATTAAAACACCATTTTGTTATGATTTGGACAAATTAAATTATTGATTTAAATTTCTTTTAATCTCTAATATCATTAGGAGTGGACATTTTAATCGAAATCAAACCTCTCGAACCGGAACTGTCGATAGTGGTTCGATTCCAAAAATTACATGGAATTTAATGATTCCATTTACAAACTACTCGAAATTTAATAGGTAGATTCGGTACTTGAAATAGCCAAATTGAATCAGCCAATGCCCACTACTACCTATTATATCCCTTAAATTATGATTATTGTTCTCATTTTTAGTGAAACGAGATTTTTATCGAATCTTACCATTTAAATTGCGTCATAAATAGTTTTTAATTAATTATAATTTAATCAATGAGTGCGAGTATTGTTATAATAGCAATCAGTTACTTTGACTAGTTTGTTGAATTTTTTAACAAAATGTTATAGCAAATGTAAAATCATCCATCGGGGACCTAAGTACTCAAAAAATAAAAGAATGTGGATGTAAATGATACTTTTCAATGGTTGAGGATCAAAGTGCAAAATGTTGACTATGCGTGAATCGTGACCCTCTTTCGACCTTTATTTAGTTATATATATATATATATATATATATATATATATAACAGAGAGCTAACAAGGTACAACTGATTAAGCCAAAAACAACATCCATTGCTAGACAACCCAACATAACATTGATTCGAGAAAAAATAATACAGAAAGTTGAAGATGACAAAATTGGACAATACAATTTATTCATGTTGCTGAATTTCAATAGTAACAAGGCTAAAATAAAGAAAGGGGAGCTGAAAGAGATTATGGCAATGTAACTGGATACAGAAATGAAAACAGAATTTAAAATCTTCAGAATGGTTAATCGAGCGGTCTCATCCCCATCTAACGATTGCAGAGCCCCACGTAAGCCCAGCTCCAAATCCAGCAGCTGCAATTGTATGGCCCGCCTGAACCTTGCCACTTCGTACAGCTTCGTCCAATGCCAATGGAATAGATGCAGCACTTGTATTACCATAGTTCGCTAAATTTGATAAAACGCGTTCTGATGGGACCTCTAAACGTGTCGCTACAGCATCAATGATCCTCTGGTTTGCCTACATGCAACCAATCCCAACTTCTTTTAATCATGATTGATACATGCACGTAAATATAATATAAGAACTTAAAAGGACATTAAAATAATAGAATCTCTCTACATTTTCAAGCACAGCAGAAACAGAAGCGAGATGGAAAACACAATTTGACTAGCGCATTAGTTAAATTTCAATCAACACAACTATACATATATCACAGGATAAGAAAATTACTGACAGAACGTTTGGCCATGCTCAAAATTATAAGTTACTTGAAAGTAACTTTTTGATTCCAAACATGCACAAGTTACTTTTTCCTATATAAAAAAGGATATTTGTTTTGAAAGAAACTCTTGCCAAACTGTCAAAATAACTTGCTCATTGCCAACTTAGAACGATAAAAATTTATTTATTCTAAAACTTTATTTACTTACTTTTAAGTTTAGCAGCTTTAGCCATAATACACTTTCTTGAATACAAATTAAAAACAGATTGCATTCTACCTTTACATACCATAATGTCTCATAAATTAGATCTTATATGCTCTATGTTTCATACCTGATGAAGAAGTAACCAGTCTATGTTGGACCCGGTGAGACCCGCCTTCTCTAGAGCATATTCAATAGACTGTGGAACAACACGAACAGCAAAGCGGAAGACCTCTTTACCATTCATCTGGATGCAGGAGTAGGAGGAATTTTTTGGGGGAAATCCTACAGCTGAACCATTTGTACCCAGCACACGATCCACTTCATTTTCCTTCATGGTGGCTCTTAAGTGCCTGCAAAAGGCAGATACTTTTTGTTGATCAACATAGACAACAATACATGACTGGTGAATGTAACCAATACCTTTGCCCTTCACCATCACTGTGCAAGTCAAATGCAAATAAACCATCATCCTCACTATCGCATTCCTGCATATTGATGGAAGAAATAAAATAACTTTCTGGCAAAATTGACTATCTTCATAATATCACTTCCAAGTAATATGGAGACTTCTTATGAAGAATAAGGTAGAAATGCAAGTTGCTGGCTTATATAAACCATTCACGGACATGGGTACTTTTTCCAAATTTTTTTTCAGCAAATGGATGTTCAGTTTTATTCAAGTATACATGCCAGTACACCAAACTTGCAAAGCAAACAGAAATATAGTTCAAGGTTATTTACACTGCCCCACTGTTCATTCATATGTAGAAAGATAGATAAAAGTATGCAACAAGTATAAAAACATCTAAAGATGCAAATTTTAAGTGCTGGATATCACAAGAGACATGGGCATATGGTACATAATGGCATATAAA
>CAIGRN010077171.1:0-10368 GCA_903798345.1 Fraxinus anomala
AGTTGTTGAAATCCAGGGAAACATCGATTATAATATTCTCATCCACTAATGATTATTACAAGGACCAGAATATTCTATTATCTCATGACAACTTTATATTGTGGGAGCCAGAATTACGAGCAGCAAGTAAATCTTCACCTAAACTAGACACCTATCACATAGATTGCTTGAAAGATTAAATCACAAACGTAAATGTGCAAAAGTAGCTTAAGGAAGAAACCCCTATTATTGACTTTGACCTTAATATAAGAGGCATGAAGACCACATCCTCAAATATAAGAAGTGGTAGAAGAGTGAGGAGAAGACGCAAAGTTTTAAGACAATCAAACCAGGATCCCACTCGTTCGAAGAACATCCTGCTACACTCCTGAAGATCCAGGAATTGAACTAGAACTATCTAAATAATGCTAAAGTTTGCAATCTGAAATGTATAAGAAGCGTAACAAAGAAAATCATCAAGAGTTTTCATCTAGCTTTCCACCAGCTGGTCCAGAAGACATGCAACAGTGCAACGATGGAATCACTTATTCTATAACTCCCTGTCCAGAGTTGATGCAAAACTAATAAAAATAGAGAGGGAGAGAAAGAGAGAGGAGGGGAGGGGAGGGGGAGGGAGAGGGAAGGATCTCAGATTAACTTAACAATCACACACATGAACTAAATAGTAATTTTATCGTGTCCCGTGTAAAAGTTTACATCACACGTTGAAATCAAGATCTTCTATCCTTACACTGACAACTTCAATATGGAACATTACTTAAATACACTTTTTGAATGGGCCTCATTTCTTTAAACTTGCTTCCAGTCCAAAATCCAAAGCATGGTCATGAAAAAAATGGCATTTCCAAATTCCACGTCTTTCAAAATATAATATGAAAAAGAATGACCACTCATCCACAAAAAAGAGAAAAAAATAGACCTTGAATAAAACTAAAAAGCAATGAGCACAACTATTTACATTCTCAGCATAAGAATACCAAGATATATGTCGAACAGAAGAAAGTTTTTCCATTTATTAAAGTTAAGTGTAAAGAAGATTTTATAGTGCATATCGAGAAGCATACTTCTCCAGCAGTCACGGTAATGATGTGAAGGGTGAAACCTTCATCCATGTTGCCTGCATCACCCAGGTAGAAAGAGAGTTAGTCCGCTGTCCACTTTGCTTGTGGTAGTCTAGAAACTCAAATAACTATGGTGGGAAACTTAATAAAACTCGAACAGAAAAAAAGAATATTTGAAGAGAACATTACTGCAACAAAATAAAAATAAAAATAAGCTTTTCAAAATTTAAAGGCATGATCACACCCACACTTGAAGGCACACAAGCAGGACGTTTCTGACAGGTGCTGTGGGAGGGGGAGTGCCGAGTGACTCTAATCCCGATGTAAACAATTAACGGGAGTATAATGCATATAGAAGGAAAATCTCACATTGTTAAACCGGTTTTCCAGTGATGAGTTAGGTCTATAGACCTTGACGTACTGAATGTTTAGTCGATTGCATAAGGTCGTATATGTGATTGTTTTAAATTTCCTTTCACCAAACTCTCAATGCTGGATTTGACAGATTGTCAGAAAGAATTTTCACCGTTTTAATATCTGCAAGGGTGGTTTTTTTTTACTTGTTATGATAGGTTTGTATACTTTTCTCTGTAAATATTCTCCTTTTTGACATATATTGGATAAAAGATTGCATCTTTTTTAACACTGTCACCCTGAACCTTGCATTATCTTTCATGGACTTGCCTCTCGTCCTGCTGTGAGAAAAAGAATTTGGGAGCGCCCTGTGAACCACAGAACAGTCCTTTAAGCAAGACTTAGTGAACAACATGCCAAACCATTCTATACCCTTCTTAGATAAGCAAGGGTGGTTTTTTTTTACTTGTAGTTATTTGCCTTCCTAATCTTCAACACGAGAAAGGGTATAGAAAATTCCCTTTTCTTCTGTAGAAAGAGCCATGAGACTAAACTATTTCAAATGAATCAAAATGCAACATTAAAGAGCTGGGACAGAAACCAAAATTTAAATCTTGACAGGATTCAGGGCAATAGTTGATAGGTTAAAGATTTTACCTACACAATTACTTGCATGCATATATTAACGCATAGATACCTGTATGCATACACAGATAAATTACACATATAGAGAGAGAGGGTAAAAGAATCACCGCAAGCAGCCAGCTGAAGTTTCTTGGAAGAATAAGAGGATAGGGTTGAAGCAGGAGCAGACAAGCCTTGGTCCCGTTTCTTTTTGGAAGCCGCGGAGGAAGCCAAAGCGTATAGCTTCCTAGCAGCCGCGGCTTGCTCGGGGGTTTCGTACTTTTTGGGTCTTCCCCTCTTTCTCTTCATGTTCTCTGCAGGCGAGGACACCGTAGAAGGGACGCCGGTATGAGTGTACGCGTCGCTGTTGTTGGTTGTACTGTTAGGTACAACTCCATTAGTGGCTGATGGAATTGTGGCGGAGGCGGCAGTAGGCGGTGGTGGAGGAGGAGTTTGGAGGTTAAGCTGAGGGTGGTTGTAGTAAGAGCTCAGTCCAATGTTGTCGTTATTGGCTTCCATGGTAAAGAGAGCAGAGGCGTTGGAATTGGGGTTTTTTCTTCCCGTTTTTAGTAGATTTTTCTGTAAAGGTCTTCCTTAGAAATTTTCTCCTTTTTCATCGTTTCTGGGAAAAATAGCAATAGAGGTCCCTAAACTTTCATGTAAACTGCATTTTCATCTGTAATTTTCTCGACCTTTTATTTCTTGTTTCCCATTACGTGCAAGCGAAAAAATCATCAACCCATCAGGCCATTGTCTCTACAAAACAGTTAATTTGGATCTTCATAGACTTGTAAATATTTTGATTCTGAAATGAACCAAAACTACTTTAACATTTGATTTGAATTACCATTATTTGAAAATTGTTTAAAACCAAACAAATCGTTTTAATATTTAATAAACTTAACATTTTAATAGAAACTTAAAGCCACGAAAAAAAAAACATTTAAGTTGTATCTACTTAGCTTGAAGATTTAGATTAAAGTAAAGATATGATTGTGCTTAAAATAGAACTACTATAAGCACTTTCGTGTATTCTATGAATTGAAGCTATGTGATGACGGACAAGTAGAATGACTTTGAGTCCACGTGGTATTAATCTCTAATGAATAGATTGTCAAGTTCAAATTCTTCTCCAATAAATTTTGTTTACAATTTAAATTTTTTTAATATAAGGGAGAAAAAGTATCAACCATGAGAGAGACAAAAAGATTGAATATTGATGACTCATTATGTCTAATCGAATCTCTACATTTGACGGATCTATTCATCATTTCTATTTTTATTTTTATTTTTGAATAATGCTATTTAGCATCGTTACTATTACAGCATTAATTTAGGTGGCACTAAGTATCAGTAAATGAAATGTACAATTAAATAAATTACATAATTTTACATTTAATTAAAAATATCGCATAATGTCATATGGACTAGTGTTCTAATATTATAGGTGTTTAGATAGTATTATTCTTGTTTTCCCGTTATGTCAGCTATAAAAGTCCCACTATAGTTGCATTGGAGAGTATTTTCTGCAGACAATATTTATTTTTTATTATGTAATAATTTTTTATGCAATTCATATTAACATTGAAGATTATCTAGCTATAAGTACGTATTTATAAATTTTGTACCAGATGAACGAAACATTCTATCATCAAGTCAATTGCCATTTCCAAGCAAGGTTCTTACATCTTGTACGCATGCTACATTTGGTTGCTTTCCCTTCTCATTATATAGCTCCAAGCATTTGCGTTATAATCGTTCACGAGTTCATATGCTATCTTTAATATATTAAAAGTACGTTATCTTTTAATCTCTACTATATTAAAAGTCGGATGACTTGTTATAGACATTTTTTGTTGAATTTAAACACAGAATATTATTTTATTGAGGAAGAGACTTGTACAACAATGATACTTAAAGACACCATACAAGGTAGCACTCTCACTAAATTACTGGACCGCCTTTATTGCCTCTCTCTATCCAGTCCACTATTTCTCACACAAAGCACTCTCTTGCTCTCTTTCTCTCCACACAAACAATACATACAACCAACACACATATATAGGCTTCTATGCCGATGGCAGACAAAATTATACAATATTCTAGGACCTTTTTTCTGTGCCGAGCTTACATCACACTGGGATTGGAATATGTACACCTTAGCTCAACTTGCAGATCAATAGCTTTGTCAAAACTATCCAAATTCCAAGCACCAAAGGTGAAGATTTGAATTGAGCAGCGAGACGAGATTACCAATGTCCCATTGACAGATCACATCATAAAAATTGAGGGCACAAATCTTTATCTTAACATAGAAAGGTTGGAACGAAGACAATGAAACGTTTACAAGTGGGTTGTATGTCGGGTACTTTTAATAGTGGCTTGATCAAACAAACATTTTTTCACGTCAACCAAAATATTTGTTATTCACCACAATGACCTTTTATTGATTAAAAGATAAGAATATCCTTAAGTATTTTATACAATTACAAAAATATGAGATTATTTAAAAGACCCTTTAAGTTATAAAGTAAAAGTCAAACATTTCTCACTTAAAATTTTAAAATCAAGTCACTTTCTTTATTTATTTGCTCCATCAAACTCTTTCATTTATCATATGTTTCAACCTTAAAATCTTATAAACTTATCAAACGCTCAACAAAAATATACCGTTTATATCCAACACTTCGAATTGGTAAGTATATTTACGTATATTTAATTTCGTTTTCGTTACATTAGTATATTTTTTAAATCATTAAATTTTATTTCGACAAATGCTATAACATATGTAGATAGTTTTATTTAAAAAAATGGGAAGCAAATAATATTGGGGCCAAATGGCCCTGCCGTTAACGGACGACTTGGGCCCTTTATTTTTCTCCTCCTCTTTCTAACCTTATTGATTAATTTCTTATATTTAATCTAACGTTTTTCTAATATTTTGATTCGTAATATAGATATTGCATCAGCATGTCCCGATTTGTTACTTTGGTGAATTTCAAAGGAATGTGAATGGTCGATGAAAATGAAAATGGACGAGTGAAGGAGATGGGGTTACTAGAATTGTAATAACATCGAGACATCGTTTACGAAAATGTACCATGATATACAAAACCTGCTCAACGTAACGTCGATTACTCTCAATATGATATGAAATTAAGATTTATATTTAACGAGCATTCAATCATTTCGATTCCACTTGTAAAAGTTGCTTCTGAAGTGCAAATGAAGTTGTTAACTGAATTGAACCAAGGTCGCAAGTCGACTCCTATTTGCGTAACTTATTAAGAAAGAATGTCCACAGGGGTGAACGCGAAGATTTTGATGGATGGGATCGTAACGTAAACGATTTTTTGGATACAGTGGAGATAGCTCGTGAGGATGATGTGGTTATTTTTGAGACAATTGCTACTCACTATAATCTCACTGTTACACACTGAATTCATGAGGTTGTTCAAAACAACGAAGATGAAAGGCGGTTTACAAATCAAGATTTGATTGCTTTATACAGTCAGAGACATGAGTGAGGTGGTAGTTCACAGGTTGGGCCGAGTACACGGTCTTCTAATTGTTCGCATGTGGTTCCTGATGATGAAAATTTACATGTCGATCAACTGTTTGACACGAAGAGAGATTTGCAAGAAGCTGTGCACCGGATTGCAATGAAACATAACTTTGAGTTTAAAGTAAAGAAATCAAACAAGTCTACGTGCACAATAATTTGTGTGGAAAACAATTACAGTTGGCGTTTATGAGGGACGAAGATAGACACGAATGAGTTCTTTGTATTTCGCAAATATGCACAGGAACATACTTGTGAAGTGGGTATGCGTCAAAATGATCACATGTAAGCTCGATCATGATTTATTGGTCAACAATAATGCACAAGTTCAGGATCCACAATTTACAGACATGCAAACATCATCAACAACATCCGTAGAGAGTATGGGGTGGTCATGAGCTACCAAAGACTTGAAAGACTAAAGAATGTGCATTGGAGGATTTAATGGGTTCGATCGAGGAGAGTCATACTAAATTGGTTAGGTATTGCCATTACATGGAGAGAACTAATCCCAACTCGACATTTTTTTATTGAGACTGATGGCGAGAATCGCTTCAAGTATTTCTTTTTGGCTCTTGGACAATATATTTGAGGATTTCGAAATGCAATGCGACCCCTAATTCAAGTCGATGGTGCAACATTGAAAGCCAGATATGAAGGAAAGTTGATTATTGTTACATGTCAGAAGCCAACATCCAAATTTACCATATTGCATTTAGCATAGTCGATGGCGAGAATGATCTAGCAATGCGTTGGTTCTTTAGGAAGTTAAGGGAAGTAATTGGGGACGTCGAGAACCTTGCATTTGTGACAGACCGAGGCAGTCAATAATAAATGGTATCGCCAAAAAATTTTCCGTGGCACATTATGATTATTGCATGTGCCTAAAGATTAAGTAGTGGGGCAGTAGTATCGTTGCATTGTTTAGGTAAGCTACATATGCTTACAGTTTCGAAGAGTTTGATATGTTCATAGTTGAAATAGAAAATAAATCACACAATGCATGAGATTATCTAACAGAGATGAGGATCGAATATTGGGCACAGTCACATTTTTCAGGACGTCAATACAATATGATAACATCGAATGATGAGGGGCCACTCAATGCATTATTCAACAAGGATCGAAGGTTACCAATTTTCATAATGATTAAGTACATTTGTAATAAGTTGTAGTAGTGGTTTTATGACCGATGTGAGGAATCACAGAATTGTACAAGTGTACTAACCCTGGCTCAAGAAGATAAACTCTTCAAAACTCTAGAAGTGGCGAAAAAGCAAAGTGTGGAACCATTGGATTAGTTTTGCTTCTCCGTGAGATGCAGACGTAATATCGGATATATCGTGGACTTGATGGATAATACATGCACGTGTAAACAATTTTAGTTGGAGAGTTTTTCTTATGCGCATGCAGTCGCAATGGCTATATTTCCATCACACAGCTTATGCACTTATTATTATATGGCTAATTATTGGAAAGCAGCGTATGCTGAAACTATATTCCCTTTATCAAATTAAACCGAGTAGGAAGTTCCTAACCACATTCTCCCGTTTAATATTTTGTTGCTACCTAAAGTTCGACCACGTACTCCTGAATATAGATGTACGTCTAGAGTATCATCTACCGAAGAGTTTCCTCGATCACGTGGGTACAGAAGGTGCTGCGCAACAAGGCATACTCGCCAATTTTATACGAGTCAAATCATACTACATTATAATTCAACGGATGTATAACATCTATTTAAATCACGTGTTATCTCTATTTATAGTACTTTATTGATTTTCGCCATCTTTCGATCGTCGTTTTTTATTTTTTTCATCAACTATTAAGAAGCTGTAATTAGATCATCGTACTTTGATGTTCGCTTTCTTTCAGATTAAATATACAATTACATTTAAGCCATTTTCAACCAATTATTACAACTAAATATATTCCCAATTATATAAACAATGTTTACATTTTCCAAAAAAAATAAAATAATACAATATACTACAGTCACAATTATATGCATACAAGTCGGACGCTAGCTTCACCTTTCAATTATCAACGTGTGATTGGTTTATAACTCTACACCACGTCCGATGCTCAAAAATTCAGTTTACTAGATTGCAAAAACTCCACAATCACCAATGTACGTAAGTAATAATATGTGAGTCCAAATTACAATATATTTAACATAATTTAACAAAAAAAAAAAAGAAACATATGATTTTTTTTATCTTGCCATCGTCATCTTCCTCACGATGGCTAGTCTATCCTATACTGCAATGTCTGCTACTCTAGCCATCATGGGAACGATGGTCGCCATCGACTCCAGTATACTCTCGAGCTAGGCCTATGTGGTACAACTATGATCGGAGTCGTACACGTATATCGTTGACTCAGCGAATGCGATTTCAACTGCAAAGCAGTGCGAGTTTGCGATCACTAGGACGTGCAGATGTGTACAACTCGTCCACGACTTTTCTCATCTCAGATCGAGCCCTCTCGCGCACTCTTTCATGCAATGTGGCAATTTGTACCAGTCCGATCGGCCAAAGATCATGTTATGTTCAATGTGGATGGCACTAAAAACCCCGCAACTCATGATAACTCGATCAGGAATATCAAATGATTTTGGGTGTCTCCGAGCCGATCGCGCAATAGTTCCATAGCCATATAGACATGCTACAATAGGAAAAACAAAGAAAGATATGAATAACAATTATGTGAACAACACGAATAACAACAAAATAGGCACTTACTTCGTCGGTGAGCTACGCTCCACTCTTCAATACATCATTGAACCATGTCGTTGCGTCCGATACCGGAGTCTCCCTTATCGTGTGTCACTTTGAAAAAATTAAAGGAAAAATGTTAGAAAGTGCATAGATGAGTAAGTTTACTTTAGCAAAATTTTATAAAATACTTACTCGGGTCCAATCTTGCTGAACAAGCTATCGAATGTTTTTTTCTTTACCTGGTTGACGTCACGAAAGAGGTTGGGTAATGTACCG
The DNA here is from genome assembly GCA_903798345.1 of Fraxinus anomala. Classification (NCBI taxonomy): domain Eukaryota; kingdom Viridiplantae; phylum Streptophyta; class Magnoliopsida; order Lamiales; family Oleaceae; genus Fraxinus; species Fraxinus anomala. The sequence goes on from CAIGRN010077171.1 coordinate 8,598, forward strand.
TTAACGAATGTTCTCTTCTTTGCCTTGGCCGTGTACGGAGAGACAATATATTGTGACGGCAATCTCGTCCGCTGATAAATGTATTTTATACAGTTATTCAAGCTCTAAAATATTGACATTTCGTAATTCTTTTAATGGAACTATAGCCTAATTTATTATATAATGTGTTATTAGGTGAAACTCAGTGAATAGAAGTGAAATTGAAAGAAAGAAGAGAAAAACGTCCGCTGATAAATGTATTTTATACAGTTATTCAAGCTCTAAAATATTGACATTTCATAATTATTTTAATGGAATTATAGCCTAATTTATTATATAATGTGTTATTAGGTGAAATTTAATGAATGGAAGTAAAATTGAAAGAAAGAAGCGAAAAATTGGCGAAAATTGCAATATTCAAAGCTTGTGGGCTAAAGCGCAAATACTCAAAAATTGTGTCGGAGCTCACGATGAAGATTCGAGAATACTAAGGGTCAAATGTATACAACTAAAGGTCAAAAGGAGTGAAACTATGGCCAAAATATTATCACAAATCAATTTTCAACCGCACAACGATGTTTCAGATTTTCAGTCGGAGATTGAGACCCATTTTTGTCTTTGTAAACGTTTGAAATGGAAAAGACCTATTTCTAATAAAGTTGTATCTCTTTGAGTTATCTTTCCAACACATTTTGAATCGCCTTAATCGGATATTGGGAGAAAAATTTATGACAAAAATAGTGAAATAGACGCAAAAGATTTTCAGCGAGACAGCGCCCATACACTGTCGGACCAGAATCGTGGTGGCTAGGCGCTGCGCCGCCTGTTTTTGGTTTTTTGTTAAATGGACCACGAAAAGCTTAGAATAAGACTCCAATGTGGCCAAAGACGTGTACAGAACTATAAATAGACCTAAGGAGGCACTAATAAAGAGTTTCAAACAATGAGAAGAGTTCTAAACATTGAAAAGAGAGATATACAATGAGAGATCGAAGAGTTAAATCAAGAGAAGAAATTCATCACGAGATTCAAGATTAAAGCAAAGATTGGAAGGAAAGAAAACATTGGTGCAAGAGTTGATTCTTTTTCATATCTTTATTCAATTAATCCGGTGATGTACTCAAATACATTTATTTGTTTTTCCTTTTTCATTATGCGCAACTAAACTCTAGATTAGGACAAACAATGTAGTCTTTTGTGATACTTGATTCTTTCATTCAAAGATTTCTGTAGTTTATTCTTTTATGTGTTGATTTTGTTATGAGCGTAATGCTTTGAATTATCTAATCGCTAGTTTGATGATTACTTGAGTTTCTTACGAATTGAGAGGTGAGTTTGAGACTTAGACCGTATAATAAAATTCAGTAAAGTAGTATAACGTGTAGAGATACCTATATTAATTATTGCGATCGTAATAGGAATTGTTATAACTATATTTCGTTTAATTAAGGGTAATTAGCACAAAAATNAGAGGTGAGTTTGAGACTTAGACCGTATAATAAAATTCAGTAAAGTAGTATAACGTGTAGAGATACCTATATTAATTATTGCGATCGTAATAGGAATTGTTATAACTATATTTCGTTTAATTAAGGGTAATTAGCACAAAAATATTGAATTGAATTAGTTAAATAGGCTCAATGAGAACTCAAGAGTGGTAAATTGAATACAATAGAAGAATTCAACCGAACACAACTTTAGGTTAGAATCTTAAATTAAGAATTAAGATGATTATTAGATGAACTTGTTTTGCCCTAATATTTATTTCGTATTCGAATCTTTTATCAATCAT
>CAIGRN010077179.1:0-13405 GCA_903798345.1 Fraxinus anomala
AGAAGGTTTATTATTTTCTGGAATAGACGGCATTTATCAATCGATGAGTCCATTGAAGATTTTTTACAAAGTCAGAATAACCTCATGCCAATAAAATACAGTAACTCTGAGATCAAGAAAATGACAAACAACTTCAAGGACAAATTTGGTGAAGGGGCCTACGGAACTGTGTTCAAGGGAAAGCTTCGAAGTGGTCCTTATGTTGCAGTTAAGACATTAATGGGAAAATCTATGGCTAATGACCAAGAATTTATCAGTGAAGTTGGCACAATTGGCCGGATTCACCATGTAAATGTGGTGCAACTCATTGGTTTCTGCGTGGAAGGATCAAAATATGCTTTAGTATATGAATTCATGCCTAGAGGTTCTCTTGATAAATACATTTGTCCTCAGGATGGTAAATCTCTCTCTTTGAGCTATGAAAAGATGTTTGAGATTTCTCTTGGAGTGGCTAGTGGAATTGACTATCTACATCGGGGTTGTGACATGCAAATTCTGCATTTTGATATCAAGCCTCACAACATTCTTTTAGATGAGAATTTCAACCCAAAAATTTCTGACTTTGGGCTTGCAAAATTGTACCCAACTGACGACACTATTGTACCTCTGGCTGCAGCAAGAGGGACAATGGGTTACATGGCGCCAGAGATGTTCTACAAAAATATTGGAGGAGTCTCCTACAAAGCCGATGTTTATAGTTATGGAATGTTGTTAATGGAAATGGCAGGTAGAAGGAAAAATATGAACCCCTTTGCTGATAGCGTAAGCCAAATTTACTTCCCTTCGTGGGTTTATGAGCAATTTAATGCCGGAAAGGACATAGAATTAAAAGATGCCATGGAGAAGGAGAAGAAGATGTTAAAGAAGATGATTTTAGTAGCTTTATGGTGTATACAAATGAAGCCTTCTGATCGTTCTGCGATGAACAAAGTTGTTGAGATGCTTGAAGGTGATTCCGAATTGCAGATGCCTCCAAAGCCTTTTGTGGCTCCACGTGAGATAGTGGAAGATCATGGAATAAGTGTTTCTCTCTAGTCTTTTCGCATGGTACTAATAATTGTATCAGTTAGAATGTGAATACAACTTAGAAATTTACCAGAGTAACTGATTTGTTAAAGCTTATTCAATCTTGGAACATGTCTTTGAGGACATTGAACTTTTCTTGGAAAATGTTATATATAAGTAAATATATGATGCATATTAATGTTTGCTACAATGTTAATGTACAGAAAGATCTTACTTCGAAAAATGAATGATCGCAATAAAGTTTTGTCTTCTCATCGAATAGAAGAAAAGATAATTCTAAACAGGTAAACTGCGAGAAACACAATGTTATAACCATTGACAAGAAATCAAATACATAGTAAAATCCAATATTTAAGAAATACTTTCAAGTTCACAGAGGAAAAGGTCTGTTGATTTCGTCAAGGGAGAACATGATAAGTATGTTTGCTATCGAACCATTTGAATCCCAACTCTACAGAAAGAATCTCGTTTACCACTGCATAACCACTTTGGACAAGCATTTCCTTAAACTCATTTGTTATCTTCTTAATACCTAAACAAGAACATCTTGGACCTTGTAATCCACTTACATTGTTCTATACTTTACTGTTCCTCTTTCTTTTCATCAGTCTGGTGATGCAGTACAATCCAACGATAATGAGTAGCAGGAGAAAAACACCTGATATTATTCCTGTAACCCGAAAACTCCATGTCGCTAATTTTTATCTTGAAGTGTTAGCAAAAACAAGCAAGATACCAGAATTGATCTGATACTGCTTGTTAGAGATTGATGCCACTTGTTGTGAAACCAACCACCAAATTGATATGTTGAAGTTATATGGCACAATATGAAGTATTGATCAAGAATAAAAGAATAAAAGAAAACAAGAATATGGCAGAAGAATTATGAGATTTTATTGACCCAGAAATAATGGAGAAGAGAATGAAAATTACAATGAATCCTATAATTCAATAATCTATTTTCTTACTATATAATTATAAAGAAGAGTCTAGTATTTATAGACAAGAATGTAGGCGGCGTCCAAAACCCTAATAGTCGAGTTGTAGTTAAAGTAGAATGTCAAAAACGTGTTAAAACGAAAAACAAGCTTGGGCCGGGTAACACTGTCGCTCGAGCGACAGCTCGTCGCGACGGGCTGGCGACAATAGGGCAAAAAACTCCCGGGTTATTTTCCATCAGCTTCGCTCCAGCATCCAACTAGCGACAGGCTAGCGAAAATGAGACGACTTTTCTTTCCGGCCCATAATTTAACCTATTTAAGTCTAATAGAAATTTCAACTCCCAATAGGCTTCCCAAGTAGAATTTTAACTTGACATAGGACTCTAATAGCATTCCAAACTTTAATTAAAATTTGTCAATTACTTTAACAACTTCAACAAAGAATTCGAGTCACACTCAAATTCCAACAATCTCCACCTTGATATAAATTCCACTAAGGTATGGACTGACTTCTTCAACAATAATAAAAAAATTAATTTCTCCAACCAAACACAAAATGTTCCACCTCTTCCAATAAATCCAAGCACTACTCTGCAGAATTACCTTAGATTCCAAAATATCACAATGATTTTAACCAAAATGGGTTGTAACACACCCCAAAATAGAATCATTACCAAATGTTTTCTTAGAATGCGTCTTGTTAAATTGTACACCTTCTACTCCACTTAAAGCATGCTCAACAAAATTAACATCTACATACCTTGTTCCACTTGGTCCGTTTTTACCAACTGAATACAATGTTATCGCAGGTGATGATGGCAAAGCGACATTATCACATCTTCAAAATTCCACTTAGTTGTATTATTCAAATCTGACCATTTATGAGCTCCTAAAGGTATTGTACCAAACTGATTGTCCATCACGGTACTGAACATGTGCTGATTGACTCTTCCAAATTTTGCATGTCCCTGCAAGATGTATAATTGAGACCTTTTTCGTCTCTCCAATACAATTTGTTCACCCTTACAAACCTTCAAATCTCCACCCCCGCCAAAGAACTCATAACCTTTTGAATCAAGGATAGACAAAGAGATGAAATTCTTCTTCAAATCCGGAACATGTCGAACCTGGCCAACTGTTCTAATTGTTCCATCCAAAAGCTTTAATCTAACCGTACCAATTCCAGCAACCCAACAAGCTACGTTGTTTCCCATAACCACGACACCCTTGGAAACAGTTTCATATGTAGCAAACAAGTCATCATTTGGACACATATGAAACACACATACAGTTTCATATATAGTAAACAAGTCCTTATTTGGACACATATGAAACGTACATGCTAAATCCAGAATCCAATCATCATCTGATTTAGACTTGTTGTCAGAAATAACCACGAGCTCTCCATCACTTACAACGTTCTCCACGAGATCTGCTTCGCCCGAAGTATTTGAATTTCTACTTGCAGTCATCATTTCTTTATTCTGCAATCATCCTTTCCTCAATAATGGTGAGAGTATCACGAATATACAAGATCGTGTCTCTAAAAAAAGAAAATGAAGCGGGCAACGAACATAATAGGATTAAAGCCAAATCTTCTTCATCATACTCTACTTTTAAAGTTTCCAAATCACCGACGATCTCCTTAATTATACCAGGTGATCTTCCAATGATCCTCCTTCTGTCATGCGATGAGAGTATCAACGTTGTTTGAGATTCAACTTGCTTGCCAGACTTTTAGTCATGCACAATTGTTCTAACCTCAACCATAAAACAGTTACAGAATTCTCCTTCAAAACATCTTGAAGAATAGTATTTGATAGATGAAGATGAATGTGAGAGATTTTCTTCTTATTCTTCCGTAATTTTTCCTCTGCAGTCAAAGCTACTGATATCTTGTCAATTCTCAGCAAGGCATCATCCAAATTCAGTTGTGCAAGTACTGCACATATCTTAACCTGCCATAGAGAAAATCTAGTACTCTGATCCAAAAACGGAATGTCATACTTCATGGAAGCCATCACGAACAAAAAACTTCGAACAAATCAAAAAAACTTGCTGAACTGTTGAACCTAAGCTCTGATACCACTTGTTAGCAAAAATAAGCAAGAAACGAGAATTGATCTGATACCTCTTGTTAAAGATTGATGCCACTTGTTGTGAAACTAATCATCAAATTGATATGTTGAAATTATATGGCACAATATGAAGTATTGATCAAGAATAAAAAAAAACAAGAATATGGCAGAGGAATTATGAGATTTTATTGACCCAGAAATAATGGAGAAGAGAAGGAAAATTACAATGAATCCTATAATTCAATAATCTATTTTCTTACTATATAATTATAAAGAAGAGCCTAGTATTTATAGACAAGAATGTAGGTGGCGTCCAAAACTCTAATAGTCGAGTTGTAGTTAAAGTAGAATGTCAAAAACGTGTTAAAACGGAAAACAAGCTTGGGCCGGGTAACACTGTCGCTCGAGCGACAGTCGAGCGACAGGAGGGTGACAATCGAGCGAAAAACTCTGGGGTTGTTTTTCATCAGCTTCGCTCGAGCGTCCAACTAGCGACATGCTAGCGAAAATGCGGAGACTTTTCTTCTCGATCCATAATTTAACCTATTCAAGTCTAATACAAATTTCAACTCCCAATGGGCTTCTAAAGTAGAACTTTGACTTGACATAGGACTCCAATAGCATTCCAAACTTGAATTCTTCTTGGCGTGCACTTCAATTAGAATTTTTCAATTATTTCAACAACTTCAACAAAGAATTTGGGTCACACCCAAATTCCAACATGAAGTATAATTGAAAGAAAGGGAGACTATTACTTTATCTGCGATGAGTAGTTTTCTTGATGCACCTACACAGATAACAGAATTATAATTAGATCATGCCATCAACTGGTATGATAAGCTTTTAGCGTATGTTTGGGACTGGACTGGACTGGACTAGATAGTAGACAAAATATAACTGTTTACTTTTATACTCTCGAGTATTCTATAGTCCACCCACTAAACAAGCTATTAGGAGACTAGAAAATGTACCTTTACGGGGTCGAGGTTGTTCATGGATGAAGCATTTTGTCTCATCTCCTGGGCTATTAATCTTACGGCCGCAATCTTTCCTTCTGCTTCACAATGCCCACAAGATGGTTTATACCAATGAAGATAATAGGGACTGGAATAACTTTCATTTTCCCTTGTAAAAGTGTAGTACATCGTAAAACAAGATGATTACTTGGGCAAGGTTTTGATCTCATAAAATGATCCAAAGGCAATTACATGATGATTTTGACTACTAAGGCAAGTTACTGAGTACCCATAATCTGTTGGCTTAGAACAGTTGAACAAAGTGAATCCGAACTAAATCCAAATTTTTCTGTATCGAACGGAGAGGCTGATGAGTTTCCAGTAGGAAGCTTATTCGGAAAGCAAGATTGCAAAATCAAGTCACTTGTAAGTATAGTCTCTGCTTTATAATCAATATCCATGATGGATACTTGTACTTTTAATGGAAGTATGATATTGTTGGTTGATACCTTTAATGGAATTGGAGCTCAAACTCGACTTACCTTTCGTGCACGATAGTTCAAATCCCAGGTATCCACTATGTGCCAGTTGACGATCTTTTACCTGAAATGGAAATCTAATAACCTGGCCGGAATTCCCACATCTTGTTGGCAGACACTCGTTTTGGCTTTCTGCAAGATGTAGTACTAGGAAAATGAAAGAAACAAGGATTATGTTCATGTTCTAGTAGTCTTTTCTAGATCTTTTGCCTGATATCTAATGACTTGTTCAGTGGGGTTCCTGTCCATAACATATTGTACTATAAAATTTTGTGTTGACCCAATGAAAACACGTTTTACAGAGCAAGACAAGTTGCCTTAGATCTAGGAAACCCAATTTTCCCCCCTTTTCTGACTTTGACTTGAATAATTCTAGTCAATCAATTTGTTGTTCATTTAAGAAAAGCCAGATTGGCAGAACACGACAGTGGAATAATGTTATAAATAGAGTCATCCCATTATTCTAAGAACACGATATAATTATTTAATTGTATAGTGAATGATTGCTGCTAAGAATCACAATTTTTTTAATTAAGCTGGTCGAAAGTACTTATCCTCAAGATAAGTAGCATAGCAATTTTCTAAGCATCTCAGAAAAATCACTTTTTCTTTTTTGTGTCAAAAATTCCATTTTCTGATAATTCATGAGTATGTCGAAAAGAAGGCTCTTGTTTGCAGGTTTATCGTTCTTGATTCTGTTTATACATTGTACGACGAATTGCCAAGCCCAAAACAACTCATTCTGTGTCCCTTCATCATGTGGAGATATCAGTATAAGGTACCCTTTTAGATTAAAAGTTGATCCAGAGAATTGTGGCCACCCCGATCCAATTTTTGCCCTTGAATGCCAGAAAAACCTCACAATATTGTCCTCAAAATCACAAAGATACAGTGTGCAGGCGATCAATTATAACAACTTCACCATACGTGTTGCAGATCCCGGTCTAGACAGAGACAATTACTCTACATGCCCAACTCTGGATTATGATATTTCTTCTAGCTACATGTTTCTTTCTTCTACTCAGAGCATTAATCTTTTAAACTGCCTTAGCCCGGTGAATAATTCAATGTATATTGAGAATCCATTCTGTGGAAACAAAATTGCTTTTTCCAACTCTTCAAAAATACATAGTTACTTTGTAGTTGGGAACATGTTGGTATCTGATTTGGAAGAATCGTGCACCGTTGACATGGTGGCTTGGGCCTCATCGGACATTCCTTTGCAAGAAAACACTTCTTATTCAGCCATTCATGACTTTCTGGCATTCGGGTTTGAGCTCACTTGGTATCGTGCCTTGTGTGGAGAATGTTATGCAAGTAAAGGCACTTGCATTGTTGAGGACAATCAAATTCGCTGCCGCCATTACTGTTATGAAGACACCCCTCTTTCAGAACGTACTTTTCGCTGTAAGATTATGCATTTTCTTTGTCTTGACGAAAATTTTAAATATCATATTGTACAGCTCGTTTGGTTTGTTAACAATCTTTGGTCTTTGGATATGCAGGCAAATTGGACTACTATGCACGTAAGTGTTCGTAATTGTGGCCTCTGCTGGTTTGATGTTTTCTAAGCCTTCTCTTGTAATTTCGCGTATTTTCGTCCTCTGATTTTATTTTCTTTTCATTTTCACAGCTTTTATATTTCTCATTGTTCTGCCTGTGATTGGTAAGATTAAGTCCCTTTCATACATGATAAAGAGAGATGTTTTTCATGTAGGAATGACCTTATAAACATTGTAATGGTAATCTTGTTTCATTGTTCTTTTCACAATTATGCAGGAGCAATAATAGCACCAAAATTGTTATGTGGCTTACCATTCGTACTAGGATTGATAGTGTATAAATGGAGAAGACGAAACTTATGGATTGATGATGACATCATTGAAGAATTCTTGAAACATCAAGATAATCTTATGCCAATAAAATACTCTTACTCTGAGATCAAGAAGATGACGAAAAATTTCAAGGATAAATTAGGCGAAGGAAGATATGGAACGGTTTATAAAGGAAAGCTTCGAAGTGGCCCTTTTGTTGCAATAAAGAATATGTCTAATTCTGTTGCAAGTGGCAAAGAATTTATTAGTGAAGTTGCAAAAACTGGAAGAATTCACCATGCAAATGTGGTGAAACGTATTGGCTTCTACATTGAAGGTTCAAAACGAGCTTTGGTCTATGAGTTTATGCCTAATGGTTCTCTTGACAAATACATATATTCTCAAGAAGGGACTGTCTACTTGAGCTACAAAAAAATGTTCGAAATATCTCTTGGAATGGCTCGTGGGATAGACTATCTACATCATGGCGTCAAACATGTTGATATTAAGGCTCACAATATTCTTCTGGACGAAAATTTCAACCCCAAAATTTCTTATTTTGGTCTTGCGAAATTGCATCCATTGGATGACATTGAAGGAGCCCCATATAAGGCAGATCTTTACAACTTTGGAACGATGCTGATGGAAATGGCAGAAAGAAGGAGAAACATGAATCCATTTGCTGAAAATTTGAGCCAAATGCACTTTCCTTCTTGGGTATATGATCAGCTTAATGAAAGAAAATAATTGGAAATGAAAGACACCACAGATGAAGAGAGAAAGATGATGATAGTAGCTTTATGGTGCATTCAAACGAAGCCCGAAGATCGTCCTTCAATGAGTAAAGTTGTCAACATGCTTGAAGCCGACATTGAAATCCTTAAGATGCCTCCAAAATCTTTCCCATCTGCCAGTGAGATAGCCAAGGATGATGAAAACACCGCTTGTGTGTAGGCATCTATATAATGTAGAGATATGCTATATATTGTGTCCATTAGGATTTATGTAAATTGTCACTTTTGATGAATCTAGTTTATCTTATTGATACTTCCATTATATGAATGTGTTATTAAGTTGTGGAACCTTGTTGACGTGCTGAGTCCGTACGCGAATCAAACTTGTAATCGTCCTCAAAAAGAGAAAGAGGGGTCACAGAAGATAGATGATGCGATTTTTTCTTGTAAACTTTTTTTTATCATAGTAAATTATGGATAATGACGTAGACTCACATTTAGACGAACTTTTATAAATCTTATGTATTCTTGTTTGTCTACTTTCTTTGAAAGATTTTATTGTTCTCGATGGTATATAATTAGGGTTTTTAATTCTCAACAATTTTCACTCTCGATTATCTACAAAGATGAGCGCCCTAATAAGCCGGTTTTTGAAACGGATATAACATATTTAGTCGTTACACCCTGCTGGCAATAACCTCACAAAGCTTATAATCACAACCATCACTCACAAACCCAACACCACCACCTATGAACACGACACATTTCTCTATCCACGTACAAACTCATCATCATAGAATTTTGTTAGTTCTCAGGTCTTGAATTGTCTTTTTTTCCCGGTTAGAACTGAAGGAGAGAGTGGCGGAGAAAATTGGATGAGGGAATGGGAAAAAAATATCCGAAAAGTGCCACTGTGATGATCATTTGGCAGATTTTTATTTTATATAAATGACGATTAGTAGTAATACGTGAGGAAATGGTAAACACAATCCTTTATACGAGGAATGTACCTAATCTGCTTGTGAGTGATGACAACCTGCGATTTGGAATCTGAGAAGAAACTGTTCGATGAAATGCCTTAACTAATTGTTTCTTTAACTTGTCTATTTAACTTGTCAAGCCATTCTGGATTTCTTTGACCACCTGACAATAAGACCTGCAACGCTGCCTTCAGGAAGGTAATTTCTTTTTCTTTTTTTATAATCTCATTGAATCCTTCAAAGAGTTGCTATTATCTATTTCCTCTGTGCAGTCAGGAAAAATTCAATCTTGTTGGTAGAGGTTTTTGTACAGATGGAGTTCAAGACAACCAGGATTAATCCAATTGTATGTTTTGTACACAGTATGTATACAATATCACGAACTTGTGTTTCTTCCTTAATACTGCCCAATCATATACTAACGTTCCTAATTTGTGATTAATGTAAGTTTCCAAAATAGAAGAGAAGAAAGCAACGAATGCCAGAGAGAATCAACAAAAAAAGGGTTGCAACTGTTCAGTGCATTTCAGAAAAATTGATTGAATTTGTACAGTAATGGTGTTCTCTTAGACACATTTCTATTAAAAAAACTAACTCAAATATTCCTAAAAGAGAATTGCAATTTATAAGAAATGTATTTACAGAAATAATAAAGAATTAGTATAAAATAAATCTATCCCTTTTCATTCCTGAGATGTTTATCTGAGCAACGTGCAGTGACTTCTTCTAGAATTTGGGTTGCTGACATGGGCTGATTGTGGGCTGCAATGCCTTGGGCTTGGGCTGAATGCATACTGTGTAATAGCCCCCGCAAGATGGAGAATAGAGATTCACTATTCCCATCTTGGACATATGAAGATTGAGAAGGTAAGCAGGCAAAACTTCTGTAAAAATGTGAGCTATCTGAGATTGAGAGGTAATGTGAAATGTTGTGATGCTACCTTCTTGGATCTTCTCTCGAATGAGGTGACAATCTATTTCGATGTGTGGCAGCAATATAAAGAGCTGCCTGATTGTCACAAAAAAGTGAGGCAGCTTGTGGATGTGGAATATGCAAATCAGCAAGCAAATATCTTAGCCAAGTGAGCTCGAAACATGTTGATGCCATAGAACGATACTCAACTTCAGTTGAGGATCGAGAGACGACTAATTTGTTTCTTTGACTTCCAAGACACAAGAGATTTACCAAGCAAGATGCAATAGCCGGTTGTAGATTGACGTGTGTCGGGGCATGAGGCCGAATCAGAATCACAATAGGCTTGAAGCTGTAATTGAGATGAGGATGACAATAAAATGCCTTGGCCAGGGCATTTTTGAGATATCGTAAAACCTTGTGTAGCGATCAAAAATATTTTAACTCTTTCAAGGAAAATTGCTTTAAAGTTGAAGGGATTTAGTTAACTTGTCGCGTCGCTACGATGCCTATAATATTTTAAGTTAATTATGTGGTCACTATAGAATGTTGCGTAGCAATTTTTATTTGATATGATGATCTAATTATTTTTAGCTTAGTCTCATTATTTGTTTTGACAATCCATGTAATGATATCAGTTTGCCACTTAATTTTAGATTTTTTTTTTTAATTTTAATTTTTTTTTTTTTTTGATTAACTACACTTTTAAAGTGACGAACTTAATAGTTGAGTTGAGATTATTTTTTGTTATGTCAAAACAAAATGTATTATTTCAACTATGTCCATTTATTTTTCTAAACGAGTCATTTTATTTATTTTTATATCGAGAATTTTATTCAGGTCAAATATTTAAATGGATAAAGGTATATCAATATTGGTTTCATCTTGTAGCTCACATTAAATAATGTAGGTCGAGTTCAAGAAAAAGTAATTTTTAATAAAGTCGTATAAGTTATTTTCAATTTAAGGAAAAAAAGTACTAGCTAGTATATTATTTTCTATTTCTTAAGATTACATAATTATTTATCCATTTTCTTTTCTCCCTCCATTCATGTGCCCCTATCCATTTTCAACCACTAGTAGTAGTTTTTTTTTAAAAAAACTTCCCCACTTACTCACTTATCTTATTATCTCTCTTCGTGGCATTGGTAGTTATATATTTGTGTTTTAAAAATATTCTTCCTCATACACATACGGTTATACTTCCTCAAAATTCAAGAAAGAAAATTTTAAACTTTTCCTTTAAAATTTACTTTAAGCTTGCAGCCATCTTTTTTTCCCTTCTTTGATTTTTCATTTCAAACTTGGCAACGAATTCCCAACAACTCAACTCAACAAATTTTATTGAAGAATCTTAAGATAGTATCCTATCTTCTACACAAGTTGTATACGCTTTTGAGAAAGTTATATGCTAGCATGTACGTAACTGTTAATTGCTTTGTGGGAATTATTTGTAATTGAAGGTAATCACTACGATTATTTGTGATTAAAGGTAATCACTAGAATAAAAGTATGTCGATTGATCACCGATTTACTTTGAAATACGGCTTTTGCATGTTATGTTAATGTTTGTATATAATTGTCTCGTTAGCGTGTGTACATATTACTGAGTTTTTCTTCAAAATGCTCATCCCAATTATACATTTCGGATTGACGAGCTTGGCGGGAAGTGTGATGGCAGATGGCAGTGACTATTACCTTATGTAAATTATGTTTTATTTTGTTCTTTTATGGATTAAAATGNTTAGCGTGTGTACATATTACTGAGTTTTTCTTCAAAATGCTCATCCCAATTATACATTTCGGATTGACGAGCTTGGCGGGAAGTGTGATGGCAGATGGCAGTGACTATTACCTTATGTAAATTATGTTTTATTTTGTTCTTTTATGGATTAAAATGGACCAACAGTTTTAGTCTTTCGTTTAAATGCGAACTTTGTAAAAACATTTACATTAGTTGCTCTCCTTTTGGAATTTCAGATTCCTTCTAGCCACAAAAAAAATGCGATATCATGAATTTTAATATGAATTTCAATTTGAAATAAAAAAGGAATGAACGCCCTACGAGTTCCCTGGCCATAGAAGTTTGAATCACCTTCATTGCATGTCTAATGATTTTATTCTAATTTTTTTTCAAACAACGACGGTGAATCACGTTTCGTCGAGTAGTCCATTTCATTGTATCATTTGACCTAACAATCGAAAGAGTTTGACCCTGAAATTTCAATGACCTTACCACCAATTTTGAGAAAAAAAAAAACTTAATATTTCGAGCAGCTTAACAAGTATTGGACTTGACATCAAAAGTTCATTATCATTATATTTTCTTTTAAGTTCTTCCACTTTCAAATTTTGTAAAATGAATTTTTTTCCGCACCTAAAGTTTGAAATAAATTGAAAATCTTTGAAGCGTTTAAAATTTAAACGAGCCACGAAAGTTAGAAAATGAAGATTTAATAGTGCTCCAGGTATTAGGATCTAGGGCATTACAGCTTGGTATCATAGCGCGGTTTACTTTTTTGTAGACTCTGCACTATATATATATATATATATATATATATATATATATATATATATATATATATTAGGTCGAGTTGGATTGTAAGTTTTAGTCACTACTTGCCATCGCCACACTATGCCGGCTCTGAGGTAAAGAAGAGTTTTATGTTTGGATATAGCATTCAAGATGTTATGATTTTCTATGAATGTTTAAAAAAATAATTAAAAAAATGAAAGTGTTGAGTGGAGCACGTATTGTAAACAATTATCAGTGCACCAAGTATTCTGAGAACATGACAATTTAAATATTTTATTAAGTCTTCGTAATTTAACTAAAAGATATTAGGAACCCATCTAATTGGACTTCAAATAACGGGTTTGGCACAGATGGTACGAACTAAAAGAACTTGTAGGAAGACGTACTTAATGAGGCCTCATCGAGATGAGATCATGAGGCAATATGAAGAGTATCGATGGAATCCAACACACGATATGGGACAACACATTTAGGAGATGTTAATAAGGTGGAAGATGTTAGGCAACTAGGCCATATGGTTACGGGTCTTCGGGCCACCCACCTTCTTATTGATACCTTCCCAGAAGAATGGCTTGAGATCGCCAAATAGATTTACACTTACTTGTGGGGAGTTTCTATGCCTATCTCGTCTTGAGAGATTGACTATGAGACTTTCTGCATAGAATTGACGGCGCAGTGGGAACAACATCCGACCAATAAGTTGTCTATATGAACTAGGGTCAGATAATAGATGTCCAGAAGATTTATGCAACTTAAAATTTTTCTCTAGAGTCTTGCAACCAAGGGTTCTTGAATCTGAAAGAATATCTAAAGTGTACTTTCGTTGGGATAAATGTATCCCTTTGGAAGATCTTGCAACTTCCAACCCAAAAAATTACGAAAACACCC
>CAIGRN010077199.1:0-10526 GCA_903798345.1 Fraxinus anomala
TAGTCAATAAGAACTTGAAGAGTTATGAAGAGTGTTTACCTTTCATAGAGTTTGCATATAATAGGGACACGCATTCTACTACATCGTTTTCACCATTTGAGATTGTTTATTGTTTTAATCCACTAACATCTTTGAATTTAATATTTTTACATGTGAATGAACTAGGTAGTTTAGATGGTAAAATAAAGGCTAAGTTGGTGAAGTCACTCCATGAAAAGGTAATGATGCAAATTGAGAGTAAAAACAAACACTTCGTGTCGCAAGCAAACAAGGGCTGGAGAAGCATGACATTCGAATAAGGAGATTGGGTTTGTGTACATTTCAGAAAGGAACGCTTTCTCGAACAAAGGAAATCGAAATTGCAACCACGAAGGGATGGTCCATTTCAAGTTTTGGAGAAAGTCAACGATAATGCATACAAATTGGATCTTCCAGGTGAGTATAATGTTTCGGCAACTTTTAATGTGTCTGATCTCTCTCTTTTCGATGTAGGTACAGATTCGAGGACGAATCCTTTTGAAAATGGAGGGGATGATATGATCCAATAGTTGAGCCCGATGAAGCCGAGCCCAGGATGAGACTCGTTGAATATCGAATGAGGCCCGACGACGCGTTCGAGAGTAAAGCAAGTGAAAGAGACGATGGAGTTGCTTGCTCAAGCTACGGTGGACGAAATGACGTCCATGACGACTAAATGAACAAGTTTCATGAAGAGCTCAGGGGCCGAAAAGTATTGGAGCAATTTGATTCGAGCCACGGAAGAAGAGAGAGAATTTTATAACTATGCGACTGCGTAGTTATAAAAATCATGCGGTCGCATGGTGATATACCGTGAGAAACTTGGGATTTTTTGAGGCTTCTATGCGACCGCAAAGATTGAAGGATTCTATGCGGCCGCACAGAACAAAATTGGACAGATTTTTTTTCTTTTTCGCGAATTTTCTTATTTTACTAGAATTCTATTTTATTGCCATCTTTTGTAATCTTGGCAAGTAATTTCAGGTTTTAATTAGAATCTAGGGTTTTCCTATAAATACTTTAACATTATTCATTGTATGGACCTTTTGACAAATTATTATTGAGANTAATCAAGAGGTCATTCAAACTCCTTTTTTGTTTGGTTGATTGGTTTATTAATTTTTGGTTCAAACTCAAAATTGAGATTATCCTTTGGGCTTTTTTAGGATCTTTAATCTTGTTGTGGTTTACGTAGTGTTCATTGTTACATAGTTCTCATTAGTGAGGATGGCGAAGGTGATGACGACTGGGTTCATTGGTTTGGGACTATAGAAAATTTGGGAGTGAAAATGGTTTTACGGTAGGGTAGGATGGGAAGGGGTGTACCTAATTTTTGAAGAGTAATGCTATGTAGTTCCATTAGGATTACAACTTCAATTTAGGTGACGTTAGATGATGGCTAAATGAAAAACGGAATTAAATGCGTCATTTAATTCAACTTATCATTTAATGTCACGCTAACGCCGCCTAAATTGATGTTGCAATTCCAGTGAGACTAGATAGTATTACTCATAATAATCTTATCTCTTGATTCTTGAAATGGAAAATTAAAAATTAGGTGTGAGTGTAATTTCCTCGTAACAAAATATAACGTTTTACTTTTCATTAAACTTTAGTTACAAAGGCTTACATGTTGTGCAACTTTTTATTCAAAACAAACATTTTAGTTTTTTCATTAAAAAATAATGTTTTACACGGTCATGTTGTGTTACCTTATTTTTTATATATATGTTTTACATACATGTTATCTATGCTTGTTGCTTATGGAGGTCCGAGGTAAGAGTAGAGAAATTGAAATTGAAATCGAAATTGAAATCGAAATCTTAATTTGTGTTTGAATTTGTTAAATAATACCTTTTAAGTGCCTTTTTTTTTTTGAAGTATTTATCAATCAATTTTATTCAAAATACCATATTTCGCTGAAAATTTATTTTTCAATTTGAATGGTAAGGTTAGTATTCAAGATTAATAGTATGTTTAAACCACATTATTTTGGAAGAATATATTTTGAAATAGTAAATTGATGTGAAATGTGTGGTTGGGAAAGAAGGAAAAATTATTTATGTAATGGAAAATATTATTTTATTAAAAAATGTGTGGTTGAAAATGAATAAAAGAATAAAAATGAAAATTTTAATGTATACCAAACAGGAGCTTTTTCAAAGAAAAACTAACTTGGACAACGTAAATATTGTATAACGATATCAAAATATGAAAACTCGAAAGAAACAAGTGTAATTTATAAATTATATCATTTTTAATATTGTCGTAATATTATTTTATATTTTTATTCTCGTTAAATTCATAATCAAAAAATTTAAGTTCAACGTGGATAGATTGTGCCCGATTTAATCTGGCTCCGCCCCTGAGTGCAGATATCCATGGCGAAAAACAGAGTGAAGAAACGAAAGCTTGCCAACAAATCCTCCACTCCCAACCCTAAAAGCAACAAAAAAATCAAAATCAAGATCAAGAACAAATCCAAATCCAGAACCCAATTATCCGATTCCGACCCGCAAACCAAGCTCCAACCCCTCCTCGAGGCCTTCTCTAAAGACAAACTCATCGCCCTCGTACGGACCTCTGCTTATCCCACGACTCCCTTTTTTCCATTATAAAAACCGCGGCCGACAAGGACATCTCCCATCGCAAAATTTTTGTCTACGGTCTCGGTTGGGACACCACGCACGACTCCCTACAGTCTGTTTTTAAATCGTTTGGTGAAATAGAGGTTTTGAACATCGTGAATGATCGAGCAACTGGAAAGTGCAAGGGGTATGCTTTTGTAGCCTTCAAAACCCGGCAATCTGCGAAGAAATTATTGGAATACCCTAAAATTAACATTGGCAACCGTGTGGCCTCGTGCCAGCTGGCCTCAGCGGGCCCCAATGCAGCTCCAGCTTCAGGAACAGTTACCCTTCTGCCGTCTTCTGCTGATTATGCAAACAGGAAGATTTATATAAGTAATGTGCCAGTGAATGCGAGTGCAGAGCAGTTGAAGGGTTATTTTGAGAAATTTGGGGAAATTGAGAGTGGGCCAACTGGGTTGGATCCCGCAACTGGGAAATTTAAAGGGTACGCAATTTTCGTTTATAAAAATTTGGAGGGAGCTAAAAGTGTTTTAGAGGAGCCTTACAAGTTATTTGAAGGGCATCAATTGCTTTGCCAGAAGGCCACGGAGGGGAAGAGTAAGGTGGGTAGTGGGGCAGCATCAATAACTACGGCGTTGCAGCCAGTTCAGCCGCTCATGCTGGCGGCAGCAGCCTCTCAACAGGCACATAATCCGGCATCGTTAGGGCAGCAGACGGGATTTGTGAAACCTGTGTATGGTGGTGGGTCGATTGGGAATGCAAATTTGGGTGGTTTGATGGGAGGGTATTATGGGATGATGGGAGGTCAGCTGCAGGGGTTAGGTTTAGGCGCTTATAGTGGTGTTGGCAGTGGAGGGTCAAGTGGGGCAATTCTTCCGGGGTTGGGTTTAGGTGCTTATGGTTCTGGTGCTGGTAGTGGAGGGTCAAGTGGGGTGATGCTGCAGGGGTTGGGTTTGGGTGCTTATAGCGGTGCAGGTGCTGGCAGTGGGGGGTCAAGTGGGGTGATGCTGCAGGGGCTGGGTTTAGGTGCCTGTAGTGGTGCTGGTACTGGTAGTGGAGGATCAAGTGGAGTGATGCTTCCAGGATTGGGTTTCAAAGCTTATAGTGGCGCCGGTGCTGGCAGCGGAGGATCAAGCACTGCAATGCTTCTGGGGTTGCAGCATGTGTACCCAAGAATACAGAGTGAACAGACTTCATCATTGGCTAAGACTCCGAGGACTGGCAGAGGTGGTTACTCTGCGAACTTGTGGTATGGTTCATTCCTCGTTTTGTGTAGCTACATTTCTGTCTGCATCTCAAATACTTGTGTACTGCATTATAGGTACAAGCATTATTCTCAACGTCCACTACATTATATTTTGTGCTGATTGACAAGCAAATGCAGGATAATTAATTCTCAATTGATCCACAAGAGTAATAACACAGTTGGATATCTTTTTATAGGCACTGAAAAGTGAACACAAAATTGAAGATTAAGAGAAGGAAATATAGGAGAAAATAATAAATGGTCAAACGAAAAGGTAAAGTTTACTAGTAATCCCAGGCAGCGACAAAGTCTGGGAGCTGAATTGTACCAAAATTAGTCCCCCACTTGGTGTAGAAGGAATTGCCCTTTCACCTATTTGTAGTGCTAGAAATTTGGTCTCTAATAGAAATCTATTCTTAAGAACATTTGACAAGGGACACATGCAATTATCTAAAGTTTGTACCTTGGAACTTTGGATTGTTAATTGTCGGTTGGCTGTATTGAGAAATTGGTTTATGTTCTAATTCTTGGGTCAGATGCAATGAGTGGGTTATGGGATTGATCTCATTAGTGGTTTCAGGTTGTGGGGCAAAAATACTAGGTTTCTGAATCTTCCATGTTGTATATCAACCCATTTAATTAAGTAGATATGGACTCAATGAATTGAAAGGGTAAATACATAGACAAGGAATACTATCCAATAAAATCATGGAAAGAAAATAAAAGCTCATATTAATTCAAAGTATATAAATTATCTAACCATATGGTGAAACCAATTATACAACTCTTGGATTCTGTCCCAAAAGGCGAGAGTGGTAATTTCTCGTGTAAATTGTATATGCGGAAGTACCTTACTCTGTGGGAAATCACACCCCACCAGAACAAGTTCTTAACTCTAAAAGCCAACTATTTTTGAATTTAATCTGTAAGCCATTTGTTGTGGTGAAAGATTAGACTCTTTAATGGGATAGTAAAACACCATTTTAGCGAGCCTATTAATACAATTGTGAATATAATTAAGAAGTATCAAGAAGAGATATCTTCGGAAACAAAACCCTTCCTTATAGACACATGCATATAAAGTTTAAAGATCAAACTAATGCTATTAAGCCAGCTGTTTTTGATGGGTTGGAATGCTACGCTTCGAAGAAGCTTAATTGACAGAAATGGATGAAGCATAAGCGTGCATGTTAAAGATGGATTTGCCTTCTATCAAGAAATATTAAGTTTCATCAAAAATATATTAGTACCATGTCTTTGTTCTTGGTGTCTATAATTTGGCGGTTACTTTTATAGATTGAAATACCTACTCCTTGATGGATAATAAATTATCCATTGTGTTTTATAGAACAAAAAACAAGAGAGGAATTTTTGGTGGATTGGGCATGTTCAATGGGGATCCAAGGAATGCATTATAATTTTGAAGTGATTCCAGAATGACATTTCAAAATTTACCCCCTGTTTGGCAATTCTTTCATAACTCTTTTTTTCTCGTACTCATTTTCAACCACACATTCTCACAATAAAATATTATTCACGTAAATCAAAGCTTTTTCTTACTTTTTAACCACACATTCTTAAAAAAATTATTATTAAAATACTCGTTCTTCCCAAAAAAATGGCTGTCAAACAGGGGCTTAATCATAAGAAGAGCAGATGTAGTATTGGTTAAAGTTTTTATGGAACGTATCTTGAAAGGTATGAAATGCTGAACTTGGACTCAACCAACACCCAATTAGTTAAGATAGATCATAGTTGAGTTGAGATTGCATTCTTTATCATTTTTGGAGAATTATATTATGTATGATATACATTGATAGTGTTCCTCACTTTGATGTCAATTGACCAACTTAACGTTGATAATTGTGTGAGCATAGTTCTTTGGCATTAGATGCTGAAGAAAAAACGAAAACTTTTTGATATCAAGTTTTAAATTGCTCTTTCATTGTATATTGTATAACCTTGTCAAGTACCATACAGCACACTGAGAAAGAAACCTGAAAGTGTAAAAATTGAGGAAAACTTTTCAAGTAATTATTGGTGAACAATAGTCTATTTTCCCCTATTATTTTCACTGCAGAAAAACATTGTGTTATAAATTTACTTCGTGGTGAATTGTACATTTCCCAATTTCTTGTCAGGACGATCACTAATCTTTTTCCCCCTCTTGGGTTTTCTATTCTATGTTGGGTCAGATTATTGATTTTATTAAATATTAAGTTTATGTTTTTGCCATTTCGTATAGTTGTATACTAGCCCTGGTATCCTCTCTGTTATCTTTTTGCAAGTTTTTTTAGCATTTGGTGGTACACACACTTTTCTTTGTACCTTACGAGTAATTTAATTTTTAGTCTTGAAGAAAAAAAAAGGAACTTTTCTTATTCTAATAATTGAAACATATTGATCCTCCTTGTAGGATACATAATACTGGAAAGTAATTTCTGAGGTCTTGGTTTCCATTTGTTTTCATCTTCCCTATTTTTTGTGTTTTCCATCGTCATTTTGCATCAGAAGTTTATGACAAGCTTTGACCCGACCCATCTGCTTGTTATATAGCTGAACAATGTTTGAGAGAGATCGTTTGACATAAAAAGGCTTGGACTTTATTTTTGAATTCATGCTTTATATGATGAACTGACTCAGTTAGGGATGAGGTACTTCTGAAAACCTACTATGAAACTGGTTTGCCAAATCACTGTGAAGTTAATCGACTCCCTTGAGGAAGAATAGCTGAGCTTTTTTTCTTTCTACAATGCTCTGCCCTATCCTTGGTTGCGAGGTTTCTTCTTCTTCTTCTTCTTCTTCTTCTTGACCTTACCCCCATTTGACACCTTTGCGTTAGTAATGTTTTTCATATATCGGGTTTCTTATAGGAACACTCTTGCGAGAACCTTTTGTGCACTCTGTATTAGAACTAACATCAGAAATTGTGGATAAATGATATTCTGTCGTGGATTAGTATTTCATAGTTCTCTCTAATGATCAAGTCATTGTTCACTCCAAGTACTGGCTTGCCTCTATTCTCTTTACATTTTAAGATGTTTATTATATTAACATATGAAATTTAAAATTTTTTTTTTCTTTCTTCCTTGATATTGTAATTCATCTCACCAAACAGATCAATTTTAAAAATGCAAATCTCGTACAGTATGACATATTGTACTAGAATAATATAATATGGTAATTAAACAATGTGTGAACATACTGCTACGTTCTGAGCCTTCTGGTGTGGGGCAATCTTAATTTTTGGGATAATATGGGATCAATGCTATGTATATTGTCCCAAAATCAAGTCTAATTTTTAATATAATTGGAAAAGGGGATCCTAGTTATTTTACC
This sequence comes from Fraxinus anomala, assembly GCA_903798345.1. Lineage (NCBI taxonomy): Eukaryota > Viridiplantae > Streptophyta > Magnoliopsida > Lamiales > Oleaceae > Fraxinus > Fraxinus anomala. Next base: position 7,195 of record CAIGRN010077199.1, read on the forward strand.
ACCAAATTGTGTTCAGAATTATTCCAAGAAATCTTATGATAGTACAGTGTTTGACATTGCCTCAACGGCTCAACCTGAGTTGACTCTAGTTATGCAAGAAACATCAAATACATTATCCTAAATAAAACTCCCTGCTACTGAGCATTAGACAACTTTTCTATTGACATTTTACTTCTTCCTCTTCTTTGGGGGTTGAAGGGTTTCTTCCTCCTCCTCCTCGTCTTCTTCCTCTTCTTCTTCCACAACTTCAGCCTCATCCTCTTCGTCATTGCCTCCCTCTTCATCCTCCTCATCATCATCGTCATATTTGTTCACTTCATCATCATCGTCATCTAGATCATCTTCCTCGTTGACATTTTCTTCCCCGTCCGGACCATTTTTATTACCACCAGGGTTTCCATCTTCGTAAGATATGTCCTCCTTGCCTTCCTCATTCTCGTCTTCGTCTTCATCTTCATCTTCATTTCCATCACCATCCTCAGCGTCTATTGCCTTGCAGGGGAAACACGTGTGATGATCTCCTCTCATCTTAGGTTCCATCAACAGCTTCATGTATTCCTGATTATATATGCATCTCGTCAATGGATGAATTGTCATCGTAGAAATATGTAATAATTCTCGACTAATTTTTTTCCAATCCAAGTGGGCAATGCATTCCCCTTATTTTGGGAGTATTAGTGGCAATTACAGTATAAATTAAATTATGTGGCATGGATGAATTATTTCAAACGATTGGGGGGGCAAATCTAGTAAAATTGAATAAATCGAAGGACCGAGTCAACTCAGTGAGTTTAACAAAAATTACCTGGGTGAGAAACAGGTACTGGGTTTTGACAAGAGTCGAGACTATCAAAGTGGCTAAAGCCGCTTCAACACCGGCGCATGTTAGCAGGCTCCGTTCAACCATGGTTACACCGACAGAACAGCAGTCAATCTCCATACTTTACAAAGCACAAAGCACTACCTGTGAAGTACAGACCGTCAGATCTAGCTAATCTAATTAGCAACAACCGTCAGATCTTAATTAAGAAATAACATCAAGAACAGCAAAACAGGTTTTACAAAAAAAGAAAGGAAAAAAGTAGAAGACGACAAAAATCACTTTTACTCGTCACAGAATTTGAAGGAAAACCTTCTGAAAATATATGATACTCAGCGGAACTTTAAGGTAAAATACATAGATCATCGGCGTCAAAACCCGAAAAATTCAAGCAAATGTTTTGCAAAATTACAGATTACAAAAATTTTAAAAATATAAAAAAATGGGACACTGAAAAACAAAAATAGGCGAAATTGGAGATCAAGCAGAGATTGATGAGAAAGCTCACCGGAAGCAGAGATCTGAGCTTGGATCAGTAGAATCTGGTGTTCCAGAGAGCTAAAATATGGGGAAACTGAGTTCAGAGGCAACTTTCGTTCTGAACCGTCCGATCAAGAGGAGAAAACTATATAGACAGGTAGATGTAAATATAATCTTTCGGAGAAGAAGCACGGTGTGTGTGCGTGGGGTGTTACTGAGGAAGCTGCCCGTAATCCCCATAGGAGGTTCGGGCAGCTTTTTGATCAAGTGGACTGGGGAAAATATCCGGCGGGCAAAGACTGCCCGGAGTAGAGTTGGACAAGTGTGATGAATTAAATTAAAAATTAAAATTTACGAAGAAGACTTCGTGACAAAAGTCAAAATTACCATGGTTAAATTGTCTAACCATGGTTAATCATTGGAATTCTCTTTTATTTTATTATTATTTGTGGTTTGAAGTTAAAGTGTTGTGACGTGATATATAGTCCTTGTATGTGATTCGATGCAAAGCTCCCTTACTTGACTAAAGGATATTTTTGCTCAGATTTGATTTAGTTAATAATAAGAAATTTTAATAAATTTTAATTATTAAAATTAATAAGATATATGATTGAAAAGTTAATAAAAAAAAATGTGAAGTTTATAAAATGTGTCGTAGAAGTTGATTATTAATTTTGTCTTAAATTTTTTAGCTAAATTAAACGGTGGTTTAATGTATATTCAACTCAGTGAAAATTCATCAAAATTAAGGTAGCAAAGGATGCAAGCAAAAATTCTTCTAACTTGTTAAATTTGTGCAAACAAGTTGGCAACTCATTTTGTTTGGTACACAAATTACTATCGAATCCCAAGATTATAGGAGTGGGCATTTTTTTCTAGAATCGGATCGGAATCAAATAGAATCGGTTGATTCGGCTTCTCTAATAAATGAATCGATTTTGAAACCATACATTGAGAAATGATTGGGTCCGATCCGGTTCTTAGTAATGTTTTGAGAACCACTAATGAATTTGGTTTTTTCGAAATTCTCTTTTTACTTGAATCAAGATACACTACATCTTTGAATACTAGATCCCAAAATTATCTCATGTTAAAAATTACATTTCCCATATGTTTCTTCTTCCTTTCTTTAATGGGTAATCGAAATTTAAGTCTAAATAATTTTATTTTACAAATTTATAGTTTTAATACAATAGGAAAAATATATTTTTAGTTCAATATTTAATAAAAATTCAGGTTTATCATTGTTTTCAAAGTGATCACTCATCAAGAATCACGATCATTAAGAATTACTAAAATAACCAGGCCGTTGTTATATGAATTTTCTTAAAAAATAATTTTCAATCAAGATTTTACCATTTATACTGTGTTTAATAGTTTATCATTTTTTTGTCTTTAAAAGTTGATCTTGAACTTTTGAGTAAATTTTTGTTTGTTGCCTTGTTTAATAATTTTTTTGTACTGTCAAATTACAAGAATGACAAGTAATTTTATACTTTATTTTTTTTATATTTTCAATTTGACAAGTGGTTTCATACTTTATTTTTATAATTTTTTTTTCCAATATAAAGAACCGAACCGAATCGAAACCGGTTGATTCAGTTTTAGTTCGATATAATTGGATATGGATCCAATGGTTCCATTACTAAGATTCTCATTAGTACTCAGTTTGATTCGACTCCTTTTAGAACCAGATCGAACCAGATCATGCCCACTTTGACAAAATCATAAAGTAAATTATGGACTAAAGAATACATCCTCGGTCATGATCTCTTTTCCTTTATTATGAACTATGCCTCATTTTACCCTTTCTACTATTTGACTCACGTCCTTTCTCATTATAAATGATCTATGCATGAAGACAGTGGCGGACCCAGCATTGAAGCTCAACTCGAACGGACGTTGATCAGTCAACGTCGACAATCAACGATCGTAAGAGCGAGATCGTTTATCAATATTTAATTAAATAATATTATAAATTACTCAATATATATGTAAACGGACTAAAATGTAAAAATTATATATATGAAAA
>CAIGRN010077201.1:0-25867 GCA_903798345.1 Fraxinus anomala
CATATAAACCATCTCTTTTGATATCACCACACTTCGAATTTAATAGTAGCTATTGATCTACAAATTAGACCTTATTTCTCGTGAGAATAATACTCTTAACTCACATATTTTATTACTTGCACAACGTACGCTTACGGGTTTCACGCGAACAATATTCCTCCTCTCTTCCTTGGCCATTTGGTTGAGCCAGAGTGACCCAGCTTCCAAATTATGAATTTCATTATACTAATGAGATAAAACAAAACCCTCAAAAATACATACTACATTGTTGCATTGCACAGATAACTAGTCTTTGGATCAATGTTCTAAAAAGCTCGTTTAGACGATGTCTAGGCACCGTCTATGCTCGAAGGTTGGGCAAAACGCATCGCTTCATGCCTACACTCTTTTTTTTATCAATTCTTAAGTGATTTAATTTTTTTTACATCTCTTTCGTCTTCCTTAGGCGCGTTTTATTAGTTTTTTTAATTATTTTTTTATTTTTTTAAAACTCCATTATTTAACTTTAATTTTTTTTTAAAAGTCATTTAACTTTAATTTCAAGTTTTTAAAAGATTTTATCTGTATAAAAGTTAAAAATGACTTTATTCGATAAATAGTTAAATAAGATTTAAGTTACGGTGCTATCTACATTATGTAATTACTCATTATTTTGTTGAAAACTTCGAAAGCATATATGAAGTTCTTATAAATCTATTCTATAGGACTTGTCTAATTGAAAATTAAAACTATGAAAAATAATCTATTTTTTGTGTTTTGAAAATTGCATAATTGACTAATTGTAGAAATTATTAAGTAAATATATTATTTTATAATTTTGGATATTTGATATATATTATTTTAATTATTAAATTATTTTTAAAATGATTAAAAATTAAAAATAGGAAAACGTTTTTTTTACGCCTAGACATTGCCTAGTCTCGCTTAAACTCGTAAAATTTGAAATTTCGTCTCCACGTTTAGCCACGTTTTATGCATTGTACTATTGTAGAATACTGGTTCGGATGATAAGTGATACAGCTGAGAAAAATAATGTGCATAAATTCTATTATAATAACCAATCCCTCACGTGCATTGGATAGAATTTTGACTTACCAAAATCAATTATGTAAAGTAGAAATAAGAAATACATGAATATAAATTCGATAGAGGCAATAGTTAAATTCTTACTCCTTAACACGATAATGCCCCTCATAGGTGCCAACAGTTTTTTCAATAACCTTCGTCTTCCAAGATACAACGATCACAACTCGTAATAAGAGCACTTCAATTTACGTAGACCAACGAATTTATTGATATTTTGAACTCTCTTTATATGAAACTTGACTCAAAATAAAATGCACAAATTATTTTGAAGTGATATACATTAATATGATAATGAAATCATGAAGTGAATGAATGAATTGATGATTGAAAATTCCAAACATATGGGTCTATATATAGTGACACAACTTAATGAAAAAACACATCTTGTTGAAAAATACACATCTAAAGAGATATGTCTCTACAACAAAAGAATGTGACTTTTGCAAATTATCATTTCCAAAATGATATCACTTTTTATCCATATAATTCAATAATATTCTACATAATTTTTTTTTTTTAACAATTTTGCATATTCAATTAAATTGATTTTAATTTCTCATTCACCAACTAATGATTTCCACTTAAATAATCATGTAAAAACTTGTCAAAATCAATTTTCTATACAAATTTCCAACCATAACTATAGGACTTATGCTCGATTCTGTCGTATGTTATCTGGTAGTTCAATCAATACAATCTTAAAATCTCATGTGGCTTAAGCTTCAAACCCTCATTCACCAACATATATATGGACCACCTCTCACACACCTCTCTATGAAATTTTGACTTGAAAGCAAAGAGAACTCTTTTGAACCAGACCATTCATCCTACAATATTTCACCCATTCTCCCTTTTTGTCACAATATGGAACCCAAGACTGATCTCGACCACCTTGAGAAGCCTGTGGCGGCCATGGATTTCAATTCCAAGGTCGACAGTTCTAGCCCTTTTCGCTCGGTGAAAGAGGCCGTCGCCATTTTTGGCGAGAAGTTCTCACCCGGAGAAATCTATTCACCAAACCCCTTCACTTTTCCAAAACAAGGAACCCCATATTTTTCACCAACCCCGCAAAATCTCCAAGAACACTCATTGAGATCCTCGCCTAGTCCCAGAGATATCACTTACAGCAGTGAAAGTTACCTTGTCGACACAGTAAAAAAGATCGAATTCGACCTCGAGAAGACAAAAACAGAACTGAATTTACTCAAAGAAAGAGAGATCGAAACTCAGGTAGCATTCGCTTCATTGAATGCTGAGCTGCACAAGAACATGTCAAAGCTGGCGAAGGCCGAGGCGGCCATGGCAGCCAAGGCGGCTACGGCAGCAGTAGCTTCATCAAGATCAGTTAAAACTTCACAAAGTTTAGCTCAATTTCTGATTGCTGCTGGGGAGAGGGAAAAATTATTTAGAGGGAGGAAAAGGGAAAGAAAAGTTATGACAAAGAAAGTGAAACCAATAATTCCTCTTGTGGGAGATTTGTTTTCAAGGAAAAAGGGCTCATCTACAAGTATGCATAATCCTCTTTATGCATCTTCTCTTCTGCAGTACTGGAATTGAGAAAAAGGAAAATTTAAAGTGTGGTTGTATGATGAATGAAAACCCCTGCCATATCGTTTCCCATACTCCTCTACCTCTTAAGATCAACTTTACAAACTATGAAGCATTTACAATTTACATGTCTTTCGAGTTTCAAAGATTCTTTACCACATATTGTGAATCTATTGAAGTTGAAATATTCCATATATATTTTTTCACACATACAATATGCAACATACTATAAAAATTTTTATGGGAATTAAAATCAGATATTTAGCAGATTTTGATAAAAGTTAATGAAATGTGTGATTAAAAAGTTGTGGGTTAACTTTGCCAAATGGAGGCATAGCTTATGAGTTGAGAGGTGGCGTTGAAGGGCAATGCTCGAGATGGAATATTTTCTGTCTTTTCTATACATTTAATTTAATGTAGGAAAGTTCGTGTTCTCAAATATTTTGGGATATTCCACATAAGGTTCCAAGCATTCACGCTAATAGCACCTGGGTCTGCATTCTTAAATTTTTGGCGATCACATCATTTTGGTACGCATTAATCCTTTTGAATGGTTTGCATTCAAAATTTAGTTCAAATTCAAGTGCACATTTTTCCGGTGGTACTCTAGTCACGAGCCTTCATTTTTTTCAAGAGACTAATTAAATAACGAAAATGAATTAATGAAAAAAAATATATATATATTGTCATCTTTATTCTTCTCCACAACCAATGTATCATTGGGCTGGGAGTGGGGGTTAACGGTATTTAGGTTCGGTGATACAACGAGAGTGTGTGGCCACAACTATGGAACTAAGAAGATAATCTTCATCTTTTCTTTTATTTTTATTTTTAAGAAATAAAGGTCTTTAACTCTTTAAGTCTTCTTATTTTTGACCGGGGTAAGTGCTCCGTTCCGAGTTTGTTCTCTTTTATTTATGTTATAATAAAATAAGCAATTACGTGTGATTTAATTAAAAATAGTCATCGACTAAAATATCCTTACCAAGTTGGTATTTTGCTGCACTCTAAATTTTATGAAAACCACCTAAAAGAACTTGCGTGCACCGATTGTGTAAGTTAAGGAATGTGATTGTCAAAAATATAAAGCCCATGTTTGGTCTCCTATTTCTTAGAATTAATTTTTTCTTTTATTTCCAAATATACATTTTGTGGGACCTACAACATTTATCAATTTTTCAGTCTTATATTTCACGAATTTTTATCAAAATTTACTAAACAATTATTTTCAGCAAAACCGAAATGCAATTAAAGAATTGAGACGTAAGTATTATTGGTATGGATGTTCGGAGGGCCCAAGATGCTAGTTTTCCTTCTTATTCTTCTTCTTCTTTTTTTTTTTTTTTGGTTTGCAATGTCAATATTCACTAAACAAGCTGCGATTGATAGACAACTATTTATAATTTGCTTGTAATTAGTCAAATTTTTTTTCATTCACACATTTACTAATCACTTATGAATCACTCATTTCTATCTTTTTATAATGTAAATCAAGCATAAACTTCCAAACATGCTTTTTAAAAGGATAATGTTGGCCCCATTTTTTGTAATGGTTACATGGACAACAGATGCTGATCTCACTCACGTCTACGCAAGCAAATTCTAAAATATTTTGACCGGAGATTCGGACAAAAAATGATGTCGTTTATAGATATGGGAGATACTTTACGACGCGAGATAAAAATGTTCGAACCCCGGCAATATGATCAAAAATGATTGTATATAAATAATCAATTATAAACAACTCGGTCAAAGTAAAAACAAACTAAATTCAAGCAAATAAATATAGAATAAGTAAGTGAGAAAATCGAATTTGGTTTCTAGTGTAAAGAATTGCATTAAAAACAAAAGTTACAAGAGTAGCCTATTTATAGAGTTTTGGCTGAATTGGTTGCCTTTGGATAGAAACCACGTGGCTTCATCTCCTAGGCAGAAACTTCCCATCACTTAGCCTGCTACGCATTTAATACTTTGACAACGAGTCAACCACCATATATCTTAGGCTGACAATCTAAACATTCATTATTATAAACGTTACATCAATCATTCATAAAAATTGTCTACAGATCCTTTAAAAGACAGCAAGGACTTCAGTCAAAGGGGGTTTCAGATGGAGCGAGGGCTTAGGTCAACGGGAGCTTTGGAACAAAGGACGTCGCTTCTTCTTTGATTTCTTTATTTTGGTCAATTGGGTCTTTGTTAACTTTGTCAGATTTGACTCATGTCTCCACGTGGACTATGACGTGGTCTCCACCGGAAACTTCGTTAGCGAGATGTAACAATAGTCCCCAAGTCTATACATGATTATTCATGTAATGCATTGATTTCTTTTATAAAAATAAAAATTTTGTGATTATTTTTACAATACTACAATAGTCCCCTAAATCTAAATCTAAATCTAAATCTAAATATTTATATTAGAATTAGAATTTGAAAGTAGAACTATTATAATTGCTCGAGGCACTTATCGAGGATGTTGTCTGAAGCTGTGTGCTTTGAAGTTTCTAATACGTGGCCTCGACATTTTTTAACCCAAACAACATCACCTTATAGCAATAGAGACCTATGTTTGTTATGAAGGACGCGTGCTCTTCATCAGTTGGATACATTAGGATTTGATTATAGCTTGAATAAGCATCCCTGAAGCTTAGTAGTTTGTGCCCGATGTAGAATCAATGAGTTGATCTATTCGTGGAAGTGGAAAACTATCTTTGGGTCAAGCTTGATTAAGATTGAAAAAATCTACGTATACCCTCCACTTGCCATTTTTTTTTATAACAAGGATAGAGTTTGATACCTACTTCGAATAAGTTGATTCTCGGATGAAACGATTGTCAATCAACTTTTTCACTTCATCTTTTAGGGCCTCATACCTTTCAGGGTTGAGGGCTCTCCTTTTTTATCGATGAGGGGTAGCTTTAGGATCAATCTTTAAGTGGTGAAAACTAACATTCGGGTCAATGTCAACTATGTCCTCATGTCTCCAAACAAAGATAGCCAAGTTTTCGTATAAAAAGAGTTTCAGTTTCTCCTTAACCTTTGTTGGTAAATCCTTTACAACCTGCAAGGATTTGGAGAGATCCCGAAGATCTACCGAAAACTCTCTTACTCTTCCACTGGGGCTATTGGAAGCTTACAATCAATGACGCGAGAATCCAGTTCATCAAATTTACCCACTTCTTCAACTGTTTCCCATTTTCAAGAGCTGTTATTACTCAAAAGACAACCTCTTTTTCAGAAGTGTCTACCATTTCGACGAATTTTCGTTGTTCATAGGCGTCGTTCATGTCAATGTCCATTAAAATTACATCGACTTCCCTAGATTTTGCCTTCCTGAGGAAGTTCAAACAGCACTCCCTTGCACTCATTTGGTCGCATCTAACAGATGCACCATTTTTTATAGAGAACTTTATACACAAATGGTGATTGGATGTAACAACCCATAACTCCTTTAATGCTGGCCTTCCTAGACTCCATGGTAGGCAGAGCGATTGTCTACTACAAAAAATTCCATAAAATGATGAGCAGTCAATGGAGTGTCCCTATCTCCACTGCTCGAGTGATTTTCCCACTTGAAATGATGCTATCACCAGTGAAGCCATATAAGCGAGAGTTCATGGAGGTTAGCACATGGTCCACTTTCCTTTCGTCAAAGGTTGCTCCAAATATGATATTGACCGAACTCTGGTTATACATTAAATATCACCAGTGAAGCCATATAAGCGGGAGTTCATGGAGGTTAGCTCATGGTCCACTTCCATTTCGTCAAAGGTTGCTCCAAATATGATATTGACCGAACTCTGGTTATACATTAACATTTTTTCAAGGACATTTCATGCCACAACGACCTTTACCACTAAGGCTTGACAATGTAGATAATGTAAGCCAACCTCATTATGTTGTGTGAAAGTAATGTGTTGAACCCTTCTTCTAGTTGAGGATCGACTCTTGTTAACTATGAAGCTTGCCATTAGGGAATCATTGGCTTTCCTTATATAGTTCATTTGTGCATTTCTCATTTTTCCTCTAACATAAAGACCTCCAAAGATTGTGTCAATCTCTTGAATAGGTTCGCGACTAGTGTTGGTTGGAGGGCTCCTCCTTTGCCTTTGACCTTCCATAGGCCTCTCTCCATTACTTTCTCGTCTTCGAAGAACGTCATTTCGAATGGGGCGCCTGGCCTTGACCCCCATAGGTTGTCGATCTTCCCTAGGAGGTGCATCTCCTCATGGACGTCTGTTCTTTCTTTGGTCATTAGATTGTGGATGTAAGGCAATGTCCCTACAGTTAGTTGTATTATGGCTATAGGAGTGATGATAAGTGCAATAAAGGGGTGTGTCAGCCATATTCCTAGGTTTAGAACTTCGCCCTCTACCACTTTCCCTTTGGAGAAATTGTTGGTTAGACCTTCCTTGGTATGCCTCAACAGTGGGATTGACTTCCTTATAAGCCAAAGCTGGTACTGCATTCAACGTTGCTACAACCAGTTAATATTGTAGCTGCTTGGGTTCGTTTTCCTGGTATGTCACTGGAATTCTACGATAGTTTGATCTTGAGATGAATGGGAAACTTAATTGGCAAGTCAGTCAGGATTGATAGAACTACATCAAACATATTGCGAGGTAAGTGCGCAAGAATGTGTGTTGAATTGGGTTTGACAAAGCCTCTTGTTTCGAAAATATTCATAGGGAGATGTTGGAAAAGAGTAGATTATGAAGGTTTAAAGATGCTATGTTTTTACCCTGGAATGTTCGGTCATAATGATATGGAATGTGAAGTCAAGAAAAAGGCAGAGAAGGGTCAAACCGAAGAGCGGGCACAAAGAGTGGCTGAGATGGGAAATTTTGTTCCCGAGGAGTTTGAGAATGAACGGTTTGGACCATGGATGATTGCCAAGAAGAAATATAGAAAGTCGTGATTGCTAAAACTGATGGTAAGGATAAGCAGCTAGTGAAAGAAGTGTCGAGGGACAACACTGGTGTCAATAGGGCTACAGGTTCATGTTATGAGGTTTTGGGAGGTGATGATGATAATATGGAAGAGATCAAAGCAGTACCAAATAACTCAGAGGGCAACCAAGGAGCTTCATTTGGGATGTCTAGGGTAATATTACAAGTGATAGAGAGGTTCCAAAAAAGAACCTTCTAGCATTAACTTTGGTTTCTAATAAAGGTACTCTGAAAAAGAGTGATAAAGGAAAAGGAATCTAGAACCATGCAATTCAAATTGTTTCTTCTAAGTCTGTAATTCAAGTTGTTTCTTCTAAGTCTGTATTTAAGGAAAAAAAAAAGATGGTAGAAAAAGTAGGAGGTGATGAATCAACTTGGTTTGTTTTCAAGAGGAGACTTTGTTGAGACAGAAAGCAGGAGTAGATTGGCTTAAATTGGGGGACAACAACACCAAGTTTTTCCATAATGTTCGCCGGAATCGATTAGATAATGGACCCAACATTTTTTTACAAAACCTTGAAGTTATATTGGTAGAAGAATATAACTTGATTTGTTTTCTAGATGAGACTTTGTTGAGGCAGTAATCAGGAGTAGATTGGCTCAAATTGGAGACAACACCAAGTTTTTCCATAATGTTCTTCGGGGTAGGAGATACAAGAAAAACATTTTAATGTTGAGAAAAGATGAGGACACTTGGTGTGAGGATTTAAAAAGTATGGTTGCGATTTTTTTCAAAAATCTTTATAAAGATGATTCGGTGATTAACACTTATTCACTAAAGCTTGAAAATATTTTGAGTTTGAATCATCAAGAATGCATAATGTTCAGCAAGGAGGTCTTGATAACTAAAGTTAAAATGGCACTCTTCACAATAAATCCTATTAAAAGTCCTGGAGTTGATGGTTATCCTGCATTTTTTTTCCCAAAAAGCTTGGAATGTGGTTGGAAGGGATTTGACATTCTTTGTTACTGAAGCTTTGAAGAAAGGTGAACTGGATCTTTTTTTAAATATGACGATAATTACTTTGATTCCTAAGGTGGAAGGGCCAGAATATATTAGCCAATTTCGTACTATTAGCGTGTGTTAGGTTCCATCAAAGCTAGTAAGCATAGTTTCAGTAGAGAAAATGAGACCTCTACTTACTAGACTCATGGTAAAACACAGTCGGACTTTGTTCCTCGGAGGCACACAATTGATAATATTATTGTAGTCCAAGAAACTTTGCATCCAATGGAAACTTTGAAGTGTAAAGAAGGGGATGTTGCTATTAAAATAGACTTGAAGAAGGCTTATGATAGATCGAATTGGACATTCTTGCAGTCAGTTCTTGAGGAAGTTGGTCTTCCTGATTCATGGGTTACACTTATAATGTTTATAGTGACATCTACTTCCTTTGCAGTTTTATGGAATAGAGAGTGTCTTCCTTATTTCAATCCAACGAGGTGAATACGTAAAGGTGACCCTCTTTCACCTTACTTATTTGTTTTGTGTTTGGAGAAGCTGTCTCATTTGATTAATAATGAGCTGAAGAAAGGAAGCTGGAAACCATTCATGATTACTAGGCATGGACCTGCTCTTATACATGTCTGTTACTCGGATGATTAATGTTATTTGGAGTTGCTACTCAGAAGCAGGTAGAGGTAATGAGGAATGTTTTGAAAGTATTTTGTGATGCCTCAGGAGAGAAGGTAAGTCTTAGCAAATCAAGGCTTCTACTATCTTCAAATACATCCCATGATCAAGCAATGAGAGTTAGCAACTTTGTCAAATTCCTCTAACCAAGGACTTTGGAAAATATTTGTGAGCACCTATCATTCATGGTCGAGTCACCACGAAGACATATGGAGCTATCATCAGCAAAATTCAAGGATGTTTCTTAGTATGGAAGAACAAAGTTTATCCATGGCAGCTAGACTTACTCTGGTATAGTCGGTACTTCCTACAATGACAAGTTATTTGATGCAAACAACTTTTTTGCCGGACCATGTTGTTAATGAAATAGACAAGCTAATTCACAAATTTGTTTGGGGAGAGATGGATGGGGTTAGAAAGCTATACGCAGTTAATTGGGAAAAGATTTGCTTGCCTAAGGAGAATGGAGGTTTGAATGTGAAAGACACTAGGAAAGCCAATCTTGCTTATCGGGAAGCTAGGATGGCTTATTATGAATGAATTTGATAGTCTTTGGGCTGAAGTTTTGAAAGCCAAGTATATGAAACGAAGTAACTTTCATTCGGTTAGTTTGAGGAGTGTTTCATCTCACACTTGGATAAATATCTTGAAGGGTAGGGATGTTCTTCGACAGGGTTTGGGAATGAATGTGTCCAATGGGAGAAATACAAAGTTTTGGTTGGATCATTGGCTTCCTTGTGGTACCCTGTTATCCCATGCTTTACATGCCATTACTGATGTTGAAGCGGAACTATCTGTTGTAGATTACTGTTTGGATTATGGTAGTTGGGACTTTACTGCTTTATCCAATGTTTTACCAGAGGAAATTATTTTCATATTAGCAGTTAAATAGATCCGGCCTCACAGCACTATTGATGATTTAATATTCTGGTCGAGGACTCCTGATGGTCAATTTTCGGTAAAGTCTGCCTATGAATTGCAGATTCGAAATCCTTTTCCTAATAAGGTCTGGGGTAAGATTTGGTCCTTAAAGTGTCCCAGTAAGTCGAAGGCGTTCCTTTGGAAAATCATGCATGAAACTATTCCTACAAAATCATTCTTAGCTGCCCGACACTTATCAGTTACCAAAACTTGCCATAGATATTCTAGAGGCAGAGAAGATATCCTACATGCTTTGAGAGATTGCCAACAATTGAAGGATATTTGGTGCAGACCACTTCCTAGAAACATAGGTAATTTTTTCATATTGCCTTTTAATGCTTGGCTAATGGTAGATATCACAAGCAGTGCAAATTTCAATGGTGTTCCTTAGTCCATTATATTTATGTTTACCATCTGGCTATTATGGTAATGGCGCAATCGTGATAGTCATGAGGACAACTTTCAGTGGCCACTCAGCCCTACAAAAAATCATAATGGGAAAGGCTAAGGAAGCATGGGATGTGAATATGTGATGGGGAAATTTCATACAAGACTCAGGTTTGAAACTCTTATTGGTTGGACCAGACCTCATGTACATTTCATGCAGGTTAATGTGGATGGAAGTGCAAGCAGCAACAAGTCAACCGAGCTAAGCAGCTGTAGGAGGTGACTTAAGGGATGATGGCGGTTCATGGATTAATGGTTTTACTTGTAGAGTTGGAATATCGTGCATCTTGACAGCAGATCTTTGGGCGATTTATCATGGTTTGCTGCTTTGTTGGGAGCAGGGTTACATATTGGTTGAGCTGGAGTATTCTCTAGTTGTGATTCAAAAGATTAATAATCATACCATTCGGTCGGATCCTCATTTACATTTGATCGATGCGATTAAAGACCTTCAACAACGTAATTGGGTTGCTCTATAAGGCATGTTCATAGGGAGGCAAACTACTGCGCGGATTGGATGGCCACTCATTTCGACCATTTAAGCTTAGGCTTACATATTTTTAGTTCCCCTCCGAGTGATTTATCTTCTTATTTGCTGGCTGATGCTCTTGGTATAGCTTGGCCAAGACTTATATAATTTGAGACTTCTTTATTCCGTAGTATAAAAAAATGCTAGATATTAGCATTACACATTTAAAGATAGAATCCCAACAAAAAAAAAAAAAATACATACAAGATATACCTTTTATCATATTATGTTAATCATATGTCCTACAACGAGCAAAAACAAGGGTTGTTCAGAGTGCAACACAAAAATTGTTTACATTTTACCGTCCACATCAAAATAAATCCACATACACACTGTTGTAAAAAATAAGGATCCTAAATTCCAGCCATTACGAATTGAACCTACTTCTGGTTGCGCGTTTAATTTTTACGTCATAGTCTTAAACATATTCCAAGTTACTAACTTGGGATATTTGTGCATTTTTCCTTCGGAATTACATATGATAAACATGTAAAACTTACATAAAACAAGTTTGTCACTATCAACGAATATCAAAAGAGGAACGCAATTATCAACATGTCTTTCTAGATGGGATATTTGTGCATTTTTCCTTCGGAATTACAAATGATAAACATGTAAAACTTACATAAAACAAGTTTGTCACTATCAACGAATATCAAAAGGGGAACGCAATTATCAACATGTCTTTCTAGATGGTGTATATGTATTTTTCGACATTTTATTATTTTTTCTCCGAAGTTTACCTGGTATGAACTAGTAATTGTCGAGAAAGCTAGAAATAATTGTAGAGAATGATAGTTGAATTGTTGATATAGATAGTTCAACGATGTTGTTTTTCGTGCACAATTTACAACAACTCTTTTATGGAGATTTTACAAACGACACGTGATTCGATTTTTTTTTATTACAAGCCTTTTAAAATGAGATGATCGAAATGGAATTTGAAAAGGTTATTAAGGGCGATTAAATCTAATTTTTTGGAAAGATGTCATTTCTACAAATGTTATTAAGTCCATGTTTGAGCCACGTTATAAATTTCATTTTTTAATCATACATTCTTTAAAAAAAATTGCACTTATCAATCTTTTATTTATAACCATTCATTATCTAAAAAATGACTTTTAAAAAATTTATTCTAAAAAAAAAGTTCAAATCTGGGCTAATTTTGGACATATTTAAAAATGCATTAAAAGAAGAGGACATTTAGTGCAATTTCCTCTTTAAAATAAATTAGAAGTTCGACCACATAAAAAAAAAAATGAATATAAAAGGAATTTAAAGTTAGAGAAGCGCAACCAAGAAATTCATTTCAACCCACAAAAGGAAATCAAATTAGAACTCCTAGAACACGAATTGTATAGAGAAATTGAAGTTCTCGAGCAATTGCCGGATTACTGGTACTAATCGATCGATAGAGGATGCCATTAACTACTATGGCGATGAATCCTCCATTTTGTGCTTATGCTCATATATACAGTTCTAGACTCCACCAAACCCTAGAAACCTCTTGCTCTCCTTCCTCTTCAACGGCTTTATTACATGTTCCTTCTCGCAAGGTCGGTTTCCTATTTATATATATATTCTTTATTAGTGTTTTTGTGTGTGACTTTAGCTGTTCAAGAGCCGAGGGTTTTGTAATTATGAGATTAATGATAATTAATTTGGTTTTTTAGATTTCGAGTTTCTCGGGGAATCCAATTTCGGTATTCAGGTTCGACAATCAGGTGCGTAGGGTATCCATACGTTACCAGGGGATTCAATTTCCTAACTGTAATAGGCAGACAGGTGAGCTTTTATCTTGTGGCGAGGTCATGTTAGGTTTGGATTACTTGAACTGTTTGTGGTTATTTATTAATCCATTGTCAAAAATTATTAGACTACTGATAATCAAATTTTATGAGCTTTTTACTCTGTATACTAGCCTAGTTGAAATTTTTAGGTTTCTCTCTCCTAACTGAAGGATATCTTAAAAATTGAGGAGTGAATCACAATTTCTTCTTAAATAAAATAGTCGAAAGTCTAAGCTCAACGGGGATGATTTTCGGAATTCCGTACTGTTTATTGGAACTGACCAAAATTTGATTTGTTTACTTATCGATTTCCAGCATTCAAAATCAATTTGTTGTTTTGTGATTCCATACTTATCTTATTGGGAAAATTAATTGTATAATTGTCAACAAATTGAGTTCTTAGGGAAGGGAATAGTGTTCATAAGATAGAATAATTGATGTCACTCTCTCTGAACTAAGTAAAAATGAATTGACCTTATATATGATGAACTCATCGCATCATAATATGTTTCAGTAGTAATGCTTTTAAATTTTAAGTATCGTCGACATATTTTCTTTTAGAACGTCAAACTGTTAACTAAACAACGGTTTCTGATGATTCAGTATTCAGATTCAATTATTTTAGTTATCTCAGTAATTAGACACAATATCCTGAACTTAGTAAGAATTATAATTCTCTTCAAGTGAACTAATATCTTAAAATGATGAGTTAAATTGTGTGTGCAATTAAGTCACTAGTGGAAATGACGATATTCATCTGCTATATTGCAGTTGTGAAGGCAGTTGCTACACCGGATTCAGCTGTGGCATTGCCGCTCACTGCAGAAAATGTGGAGTCTGTATTGGATGAAATTCGACCTTATCTCATTGCAGATGGTGGTAACGTCGCATTACATGAAATTGATGGAAATGTTGTAAAGTTGAAGCTACAAGGAGCATGTGGCTCCTGCCCAAGTTCTGTAACCACGATGAAATTGGGGATTGAGCGGCGTCTGATGGAAAAGATCCCTGAAGTTGTCGCTGTTGAGTCAATACCAGATGAAGAAACTGGCCTTGAGCTGAATGACGAAAACATAGAGAAGGTAGATCTTTTCATTGTGTTGTGCGTAATCTATTGTTATGTTCAATTCATGCATTATATTTCTTCTTCTGGAATGTGGATAGCTAGAATTTTTTTTATCGATATGGTCATTTATCTATAGCTATTAGCCTATCATCAAACCAGTCACTAAAATTTGGAAGTTTGTGGTCCTGGAAAATCTGTCCTCTTTCTTTTGGAAAGTGAGATAATATTATAAACAAAGGTAGAGTTGT
This sequence comes from Fraxinus anomala, assembly GCA_903798345.1. Lineage (NCBI taxonomy): Eukaryota > Viridiplantae > Streptophyta > Magnoliopsida > Lamiales > Oleaceae > Fraxinus > Fraxinus anomala. The sequence continues at coordinate 14,218 of CAIGRN010077201.1, forward strand.
GCTACTACATCCCGAGAAGAATATCTCAAAGGGTGATTGGGTCCAATTTTATAGCAATATTTTGCAGAATGTGGAGGAAGAATACACAAATGAGTTGCAAGAAACAGAGGAGAGTAATAGAGGCAACAATAAGTGGACAGCAAAACTTGTGGATGGGAAGGTTTCTTTGGTCACATGCAATAAAATCTAGTGACTGGCGTGCTTATTATCTTGTGCTGGATGCTGGTGCTTGAAACATAGGGAAGAACTATTGAATTTTGGTTTAAACCAGAAGGATATGAAAAGTGATTTCTTGCTGATGATAAATTTATCCCATTTTCATTTATCTCTTGCAATTTTTTATCTATCACTTTGTGTGTCAGCAAAACGCCATGGGTGGGAAATGTAGAAGTCCAAATGGTGAAAATAATATGGATTTATGGGCTGGTATAGATGACTGATTAAATATTTTTTTAGGCAGAGTGATAGTTCCTAGGGTCTCATTAACCTCCTGTACTATTGAACTTGTTTCTTGTTAATTGGATAGACCATAAAAGAGCAAGTGATTTAAAAATGTGCTGGCCTGCAACGAAGTATTTATGTCATATTTAGATAAATAAGCACCATCTGTACCCGTATTCTGTGAGATATTTGTAATTTGTCAAATAGTGATGTCTCAATATAATTCTAATGTAATTTATACATATTAAATATAGTTTTATAGCAGAGAACATGAAGTCGAAACATCCTCAAGTGCAAACTTGTGCATCACACTACCATCAGTATAACTTTGCCTTGCTTAAAGTTATACTGCTCAGACTACTTGAACATTCCCTTGTTTTTACTTGTTTTTCCCAAGTGACTCTCCAGAAGGGTGCTTTATGCATTAGCAGTGGCACTCTACAGGCCAACAAACAGATGACTTGTAACAATGGTTTACAGCTTGGACTTTTAGGATATATGTCAATGTCAGTAAAGCAGAAAAGTTCCTCAAGTATTTCTAGAAAAGATTAAACAATTGTTTAAATAAAAGTAGCTCATCTGAAGAGTATTAGAGAACTGGAGAACTCTTTATGGAGCAAGAAGTTAGATCTTATTATATGTGGTGCCATATTATATTTGGATATTAGCACCAAGTTGGGGCTCAAATTTTTGCCTCTCGGTCACTTGACTCACTACTCAAGGCTACATGTTGGTTTCAGAAATTGTTTTGTCACAAAATTTATCGTCCAATAATTGGAACTTCAGTAACCTGATTGTGAGCTGTATTTGAATTTCTATGGTTTTACGAAATTGAAGCGTGAATCTTTGTACTGTATCCACATTTCTGAAAAATCCGACTTGGGACGATTCTTGTATTTCTTCTTCATATGTTAGCAATAGCACAAAATAATGCCAACATCTCCTGATTTGCATGATTCGCGTTTAGTTAAACGTTTTCATTTTCAAATCATGATCTTGATCAACATGCATGGCTTAGAAGTGCCTCTGATGTGTATTTCGATAAAAATTATAAAAATTATTTTTTGTTTTTCATAATTATGTGATGTCATGAATTTGCCATATTGTTACAGGTGTTAGAAGAAATTAGACCTTATCTCGTTGGGGCAGCTGGTGGAACGTTAGAGCTAGTGGAAATTGAGGAACCAATAGTGAAAATTCGAATAACAGGCCCTGCAGCAGGTGTGATGACCGTTCGAGTGGCTGTTACTCAGAAACTGCGAGAGAAAATCCCGGCTATTGCAGCAGTTCAACTTTTACAGTAGAAAAACCATCTCAAGATTTCCTCGTGCTAATTATATTTCAATGAGCCCCCATAAAAGAAGTCAGCTGTAAGTGATTTTTAAGCTGCAGTGAGAATTATAGATGGAGACAAGTTATACGATTTAAAATTATTTGTTTCAAAATGTACTGATTTACTTGCAAGTAAATTTTCTTTTGGCTTGGCCAAACATGCACAAACTGGAAGTATGTACCCTCAATACCGAGTTTTACAACGCAAGTAAATTCATACTACAGCTCCAAAATGGGTGTGTTATTGGAGTCTACAAAAACTCAAGGTGTCAGGTAAACTCGAAATAAACAATTTCACAAAGCTTTGTCGTATCCCAATCTTGCTTGAATCGTTAAGGGATGGTAGTGCAGAAGACAAAGGTAAACTGGTTATGCCTAAAGCCCCAAGTTCGAAAGAAGCTGACGCCATCTCGGAGTTTCTTCATCGAATATGTAGGTCAAAGGAGAAATCAAAACCCCACTACCTCCAATCTGCACCAGATGATACAAAGCTATTAGGCACATTAGTATGAAATGAATACAATGGACAAGATTTTAGTTTCATTTCTTCGGAGTATTACACAATCCACCTTATCAAAAGAACTATTGGTTTATAGAGAACCCAGAATCACAAAGGGACCATAAGCAAAAAGAAAGAGGAAAAGGTTTTCAAATGAGGAGAAGATCCAGACGGACTAGCAAATGAAAAACAAAAGAAACTATTCCACGTGATAAGACGATTGCAGGAGTAGATCAATACAAATATCTATCTTGGACAATGATTTAAGGTTCTGATGCAACCAAAAAAACAATTGTGAAAAAACATGAAAAATGTTTCAACAGTTTCTCCTGCAATCTACACTATCGAATCTCCCCACCCTCCTATCCGTCAGAATGAAGGGGCAAAATGTTGCGTAGGAGACAATTGTTAACAACATTCAATCAAACAAACATTAGCACATAAGGTAATAGTTGAGAGGAAGTATCTCACCGCCCTAAGCTGCTGAACAGACTTATACAATTCTTTCTTTGGTGCACAAATAACTATGGCATAATAATCTGCTGTCACTTTCCCATTACGTTTACAAAAAACTGGGCTGACAGTGGGTCCCTGCACGTATAAGCATGAAATCATACGAGAAATCTATGATATTGATAAAAGGATATTATTAACAAGACAAATGCTTGTGGGGCATAGGTAAGTGAAGGGTAGTGCAAATACGAGTTGAGTGCTCTCTCTCCCTAGCCATCCCTCGGTTTTTTCTGTTTCTTTGGAGTGGGTGTCTTTATTTTGTTATTCCTGAACAACACAAGTGAAGGGAAAGTCAGTATTACCTGCAACCCAGATAAAGATGTTTGGCTTAGTATTCGCTCGGCCACTTCCTCCGCACTGCTTCCTCTCATGTTGGCTGTTACCTGCCAGGAGGGTTGTAAGTAACAAAAATAATAAATAGTAATCCAAACAAAATAAGCCAAAGATTGCACCATGAATTGGCCAGCAGCCCTTAAATGTGCCTCCAGTCTTTCAAGCATTTCATGAGTTATATCTAGCACGCCTTTTCGCTGGATCATTGATTTTCTGCTAGCAACAAGGACAGCCTGAAATGATGGAACAAGGTCAAACAAGAATCCAAAAATATCAACTCTACATTAATGTCCATAGTCTCCATGTATCAGATTCTAAAATTCTGGTAAGTTTGCAGCTTTGTAAACTCAGCAGCAAACCAAAAAAAAAGGAGAGCAATTACCTGACTTTCTACGATTACTCCACCTTCAATTTCTTTCAAATTATTTTCTCTCAACGTTGTTCCACTGCTCACAAGGTCCACAATAGCATCAGCTATTCCCATCTGTTAAGAGGAAAAACAAAAGTTGGCATGGATATAGAATTTAAACTCCCTTGTTTAACTCAGTTATTCAATCATTCCAATCAGTGAGGCAGCCACAGGAGAGTAGGATAAATCAAATTCAATTCTAATCCTTCTTTAGCGGTTTCCTTAGAGATCTTCATCATTGAAGCAAACTTCATTTTGCCGTCAGACTCCAAGGAATCTCATTAATGTACATTTTTTTCCAGATTCTTCTTTATCACTTACACATGAATTTTGTTTCAATCCATTCACATTGCACTTATCTGAGTTTCTAGTCTCCTCCCGAGATTCATTTTGAATTATGCATAACTGCTAAAAGAAACAAGCAATTATGTCATTATATTTGCATCTATTCTCCGCAAAAGATGCTATCAGGATGGAACTTTGTCAGAGTCTTACAAAAAGCAATTAATAAAACTAGATAGGACAACCCATTAATCGTCCAAAGCTAAAACTCCAGAATGAGTTTTCTCCAACCCAAAGAAGGATGATTCGATCATTATCATTTTAGTTTATTTTGTATTATATATTTGTTTCCTATATAATTTAGATTTAGATTTATGTCATTTTGTTTTTTTTTTTAAATTTAATTTCTTAGTTTACAAGTATGGCGCTGAGCGTTTGGCAGTTAAAGGACAAAATGTTCATGAGATGAATGCTATGGAAAGAAATGGATAGAAAATTAAAAGATATGCCAACAAGTGGAAGTGCCACCTGCTGAGGATAAATCAAGGGAAGAATGAATTAAATAGTTGGGACATGTTTTGTGTAGATCAAAAAGTGCTCATGTTCATAAGAGTGACATGACTACTTAGGTTTTGCAGCAAAATCTGGCCTCTATTCTAGGTTTTATTTGGTATTTCGTCAAACTCTAGCTAAGAATACGGGTCTAAGGTCTCCTATTCTCGAGTTTCAATCTTAACAGAGGAAGAAGAAATCGTTAGAAAATGGATGGATTTTCAGAATTCTTTGTTTCCATTTTGGATTATTTCTAGGGATTGTAAATTATTTTCTTTCCGCCATTTTTTAATCAGCATCCGTGTGATACGTTTGTAGTTAATTGCTTAGGTTGCAACTTTAGCACTATAGATCTGATCTTGTACCAACTTTCAGTGTTAACAATGTATTAGCCCAATTTTCAAAAATTGGTGAAATTTCAAGCTTTTCTAATTAGAATTTGCAGGATGCTTCTCCCTGCATCAGACTTTCACATCTATAACAGTAGAAAAGGCCAGAATGGAGAACAGGGAAAGCACAGCCAAAAATATCAGTGCAGAGGCAGGAGTAACAAATCATGTTCTCAGAATGTATAGCATATCCATGTCAGGAGAGTTTAATTCTTACTGCAGGAGCTGCCTCCAGGGCTCCATCAGCAGTTGAAAAAGTGACATGCTTCAATCCATTATCTTTCATAAACTTTGGAGCCAACTGCAAATAACATGAACTTTTAAATAGAACATTTTCAATAAAAAGAAAATATTCAAGCAGAAGTAAACAGAAAACTCAGTATACACCATACATATGTGAAGCCAGTAGCAACTCTCAGAGGCCTTTCAGGTGTCCACTGTGGCATCTGTGCTAGCTCTTTCAAAGAGTTTATGTTCTCAAAAATGCCATACTTGGGTATCTAAAGAAGAGGAGTACATTACCTTCCATAGGAAAGGGAAAGAAAAAAGTGTGCAATGATTATATTTCCTAAACAAATTTCTTACCGCTAAAGATAAATGACAATCTCCATACTCAAGAGCATCATGGACAAGGATGAGATCTTCGTTTCCCTGCAAAAGGTTTAACTGATGAGAACCTGATAAATGAATTACATGTTTTACACATTAGTAAGGACATATAAAGATCCACAGTAATTTGCACATCAAGATACTAAAACACATAAGCATGCATCAGAGCATAAATAATTGGCCAAGAAAAAACTCTCACAAAAAATGACACAATGAACATGGTAGATTGGAAAACTCACAACTCATGAACATGGGCACGTGATAGTCAGAACGGAAAGAGAATTTTATCTTTTTGCTCAACATAAGTAATAAATATCAGAATGAAAAGTTGCACCGGAAATCAGAAGTATAAGACTTTCATATCATCAGTCCCACCATATTAAAGAAACATAATGTGATAAAATAATAACTGATAAGAATCATCATGCATATGTAAATTACACCTCTAATTTTACCTGCCCATATTCTGTAACTGTATCAAGACCCACAATACCAAGGTCTAAATCTCCAGAAACCAATTTTCTCACAATGTCTTTTGGCCTTTGAAACCAAACTTCTAGATTTGGAAACTGCAACATCATAAAAGGGATTATATTTTGCTAAAGAAACATAAATGTCTAGAATACATACGAAAATTGAGTAAATTCATGTCACGAGATGAACACATGGGAATCTAAAGAATATTACGGTGTACAATGAGATTAATCACTCTCGTGTGGCATAAATGTGGGTATATTGGAGTTCAGCAAATATTCAGGGGAGCTGTGAGCAATATGGTAATACCTTGCTTCTTATAATACAGAACTCGGATTAGCTAATGTATTTATAGAGAAATACCTCAAAGTTCCATTGCACTAAATAATCAGAAGTGAAATTTTCCGTAAGTCATTTCTAAAAGAGAAGATTTTTTTACATGTAATTTGAAGTCCCTTGGATGCAGCCACTTCCACTTCATGCTACTAGTAGCAACAATGTTGGTGGTATGGTGATGACAGTTGTTCATTGGCTTATCATGTCACTGGCTTAGTCCTTGTGGAGGCGAGACCGTGATGAGGGTGGTTCACTAGGCTCATAAACGAAGTAATCTAATCACGGTGGAGGTAGAGGCTCCTTTTTCATTTTTAATTACTTTGAGCTCCAGACTAGAAGGTGGCAATGGTGGGCTTCTGAGGATAGTGGTTCAATTAATTTATTATTTGTTCATTTTCATTATTTATTTTCTTTCTCCCAACTTTATAAGAAAAGGCTCGAGTTGGTGTTTGTGGAGAATGGTGGACATGTTGATTACTTGTTGGTGTGGTCTAAAATGGGTAATAATGGAGAAGTGGCAGTGGGTAGTGTGCAACAGAATGAGTTGAATAAACTATATCAAAATTGAAGGGATGGCTGAAATCAGGAGAACAGATTATCCCATTTGACACACCCCTTTTTATGCATGTAGCGATGTATCAACATTATTGCTCATGATTATGTGTATGTAGCAGATCCAGGACTCTGCATTAGAAGGGCAATTTAGTTGTAGGAACTTCGAACAAGTGCTTGAAGTGATGTAGTTTGCATGCAAGACACGGAATGTAGAGCATGCATTGATGATAATATCATGTGGCATTCTTCTTTTTCTCCTGGGAGAAGAACGCCTTTCAGAGATGGCAAAACTAAGTGCTCGTATGTGTTTCATTATAAGTTCCTCATAATTTAAAGGTCAAAAGTCAAACTTTAGTTTTAAGAGCACATTCCGTAGGTCCCACAACTACAATCATCTACCATTCATTTCTATCGCATTATAAGTTTGGCAACTTAAAATGAAAACTCAAGCAAGCATTAAATATTGAGCATTTTGTGCAGTTTGTTTACAAGATACATTGACCACACTAAAATAATTGAATAAAGCAAGGCAACTTCAACATCTTGCAAAAATATTGCAGAGAAAAACGTACTATGCGAAGGAAACAAATTAAAATGTATAATTATGGAGAAAGCACAGGTTTTCAATATTCATTGTAATAAGATAACAACAAAATGATTGAAATGAACTGGTTGTACAGGATTTGGCAGCTGGGCAGATGGCACCCCGTGATGCCTGAAAGGACATTGTTAACTTTCATCATCCCGTCAACATTGGAAACTTTCAGAAAGATAATAAGTCCAGAAACGAAAGGGAATATAGATCATCCATCCAAGAGGCTGGGAGAAGGAAATATTCAGGGGAGAAGGGGAAGCATGGGAGAATTTGTGGAAAAATATGGGACTCCTCAACTGTCACTCCCCATCGGCTTCCACTGTCTATGACATCATGACAGTGGATTAACATAAAAAGGACAACCCAAAAATCCATAATTTCACTTATAAAAGCCAACATCAGTATTGAAGAAAGAACAACCATGACATAATCTACTTAGTTTTTAGACAGACTAATCCAAAATGGGAAAAATCGAATTGATAATTTCATTTTTACTCAAAACTGTACAGCCCAATACCAAAAGTGATATCAATTGTTTTACCAGAAAAACATGGGAAAAACTTGCTCATGTGATGAAGTGTACGCACCAGAGGAATTTCAGCGATGTACTGTCGTGGATTCACCTGCCTCACTGATAATTGGCAATCCTTTACAGACCCACAACAAAACCAAAAATAAAATAAAATCAATTGGTGTTCAAGGGTAAAATCCCACATTATTTAAGTACGAAAACAATAATCAAAGTAAGAACTTGAGCAACTCCTCTTCACAGGTTTTAACTCTTACCATAGACCCCAAGGTTCAATACTGTGACAGAGCTTAAAAGCTCGATCCAGCAATTTGATTAAATTTCGAGATTAGTCTTTTCAAACAAGGCGACCTTACGATGGAATCCAAACTAGCAGTTGATTACAAGATTAGGTTATCAAATTAGTTGACTTTCAAGATGGAATCAGAATCCAAGACTCGATAATTAGTTACGTATAACCTGCCCTACAGAATCTCGAAAATTCCAACATTACAAAATTGACATCGTATATAAGTTAAGCAGATATACATATGCAAACACACTTACCTTGAGAAGTTCGAGAGTATCCGTTGCCATTCGGCCTTTACTCGGCAAACCGAGCCGAACTTCATTCCTCTCGTATGGGCTCTTATCTACATTTCCATTAACAACAGTAATTGGAGACGCAACGGAGCTACAAGAAACTGTGAATTTCACAGGAACGCGATTAATTGCAGTAGATGGTGATGATGAGAAAGATGAAATTGAAACCGAGGGGCATTGTAGGAAAAACGTTTGCACCACGGCCATTTCTCGATTTTCCAGTGTGTGTTTCGAGTGCTTTTGTGTGTGAGATAATGGACGAGAAATTTGTTTGGGGATTTCAAAAGATTAATCTCCGCCGCCACCGCCGTGGATGAGTATTTGGTGCAACAGGAACCGGGGAATGAGACTACCGTTAGGAGGATTTTTATTTTTTTATTTTTTTGGCGAGGGGGGGGGGGGGAGGGGGGGGGGGGGGGACACGTAAAGTTCTCTATTTAATCCTTTTTGTCATAAATTTCAATTATTATTTATAAATAATTAATGCTATCTAACAGTATTCTTTGGTAGCAGTTCCATTTTCTAAAACTAGTTAAAATTATAATTAATCGTTAATTGTAGATAAATAATATTATTCATTTAGAGTTCGGACTGTTATATAGATCAATGATTTTGTCTAAACTCCAGACGAATAACATTATTCATTATATTAATGCACACCTATGTGCAGAAGAGAGACTGATGGTGTCGATCACATTGGGAATTGAAGATTTGAGATTTTGTCGATTATCATTGCCAAATAGTTGGGTTGCGATGGGAATGAATTTTTTTGTTGCAAATGGCATGAGTTGAGGATTGTAGGTGAGTGATGGGGTGGATTGGATTGGGGAATGGGGGTAACTGGAGAAGAAGACCTTTTTTCTTATGGTTGGAGGACATTTTTTTTTTTCAAAGGTTTCCTTTTTGTCAATCATTTTTAATCGTTTTGTAATCTATTTGTTCATTTCAAAAAGATTTATGACTCTCACGGCAATTTTCTCTTTATTTTTTTAATTTGTTGCTTTTTGGTGCTTGTTTAAAGATGGGACAACTTTGTTATTTTATTAAAGTGTTCAAAACGAAGGGAATAACCACTTTTGCTACATTTCAGAAAAGTTAATGTTAAAAAGAAGTTGAGAATAAATTAATAACAATGTGCATGTACTATTGACCTCAGAAAGTGATCTCGAAACGCGGCCAACAAGATGCAACTCCACGTAAGTCTTTGCTTGCGCATTTGTAACACCATTAATCACTAGAGACCTTTTTGGGTGGGGACGGAAACTGTCGCGAGCACTCTGACAGTCAAACCAGTAAGATGGTAAACCAAAGTCGAGATTTTCAGTGGTGGTGATTGTCGGAACGTGAATATGGTTATATGGAGATAAGGGCGGTGTGTAAAAAAGCTAAAGTTACTTCAAAAAAACCACCTTTTAATGGTGGGAGAGTGGGTATTTATAGTAAAGGGTGGATTAAGAAAAGAACCGTTGGATGTGCGGCACGTGGCTTCTTATCCTGGCAGGATCTTACTTTCATAGACATCAATCAATCAATCCTAGGAATGACAATTTTTCCCGCCCCTCCCCGAATGGGGCGAAAAAAACCCGCCCCGACAAGGTGGTGGGGCAGGGCATGAGGCGACACCCCGTCGCTGGTTACGGGGCGGGGCGGGGAGAGGATGCCCCCGCCCCGAACCTGCCCCGTGAAAAAGAAAAAAATTAAAAATAATTACAAAAAAATTTAAAAATAATAATAATAAAATAAAAAAAAATTAAACGGGGCAAATCCCCGCCCCCCCCATCCCGCCTTGCCCCGCGCTGTGCCCCACCCCACCCCATCTANTAATTACAAAAAAATTTAAAAATAATAATAATAAAATAAAAAAAAATTAAACGGGGCAAATCCCCGCCCCCCCCATCCCGCCTTGCCCCGCGCTGTGCCCCACCCCACCCCATCTAAGGCAAGGCGGGGCGGGGCGGGGCGAGGCACGGAATGGGACGGGGGATTGCTTCCGAGGGGCAGGGTGGGGCGAGGGTGCCCCGCCCCACTGCCATCCCTAATCAATCCGTAGTTAGATGAGTATTTAATGCTTTCTGACATAGTAATGCTTGACTTGACATTTTAGCATCTATTGCACAAGCGTCCCATCAATCGGTGATGATTTGATTTTGAGCAAATCTTTGTATAAAAGATCTCCTAGCATATTGGGATGAAGTGTAGAGGTTTGTGGCATAAATTGCAGTTGCACTCTTGTCACCTCATCACGTTGAGGTCCGCCTTGTCACTTTAGATTTACGCAATTAATTGTCAATTCACTCCCTTCGTCAGTTCGATTAGGGTGTGACGAGGCAATGCAGAGTTTGGACCTTAGCATGGCAGATGAACTCGATTCATTCATTTGCCACATGATAGATGAACTGAGGCTTCGAATTTATCATCCGACTGGCTTGCAACAATAGTCACTTAAGTCTGTGGATGGATATTTATAAAATCCATGGACCTTGTTAACGTGGATATTTAAAAGGAGTAAAACTTTGAGAAAAACTGACGAAGTGATGTGGGGTGTGGGCTTTAGCATCCACCACTAGATGGAAGGATCAATGCTCATTAGGAGAGTCACGATCAATTGAAACAGCATAGGCGAAGTCCTGGTTGGAGGATGAAACTCTGAGTGGTTGCAACTTTGAGAAAAGTTGGAGTAGTAGAAGCGAAGACCTGGCTGGAGGTCGAAGCTCTGAGTGATTGCAACTTTGAGAAAAGCTGAAGTAGCAGAGGTGAAGTCCGATTGGAGGACGAAGCTCCGAGTGATTGCAACTTTGAGAAAAGTTGAGATAGCAGAGGCAAAGTCTTGGCTGGAGGATGAAGCTTTGAGTGATTGTAACTTTGAGAAAATTTGAAGTAGCAAAGGTGAAATCCTCGCTAGAGGACGACGCTCTGAGTGATTGGACAACTTAGAGTTGAGTGTCAATGATTTAAAACCTTTCTCGTTTCCCAAGGCAATTAGGTGGGCATCGCTCGCTTCCAAGGCATGCTTCTTAGGTAATAAATGGTAATCATGGCGGGCTATTGTGTGAGCTCGATGCAACACGTTTGTGTAGGTGTGTGATGTAGACCGCTTCATTAGGGCTGTGTATTATATGTGACATTTGAATTCAATGATTCTGATGAACCAAAAATTTGACGGCAAGGATGTGATCAATTATCATACAACGGCCGAGGCGTGTTGACATTGCCTATATAA
>CAIGRN010077211.1:0-24765 GCA_903798345.1 Fraxinus anomala
AAAAACTGAGATCAAGTTTAGTGGAACATTTGATATTATCTTAATATCAAATAGGAGGTCAGTTTCTCCATTTTGCAACACTAAGTTGCAGTATCAATCATATAAACCTCCACTCCACCTTCATTATTTGTATATATCTATTTATCGAGTCAAAGACTCGACAATAAACTAAAGACACTTCTTGATCTCATATAAAGTGGGTTTCGAACTCTTGAATTCATTATCCACACAAGAAAAGGTCCAATATGTATAGTGTCGATATGTAACAATACTAAGAGAAATATATTCAAGTGTTATATCATTTAGCCTAACTACTTTGGAGCTAAGAGATTCAAATCGTGTGGTTGAAACACTTGAATCATTATAATATTGGTTCACTACCAAAATCACTTTCGCGTATTTTTATTTGATACGTTCTTCTTGGTCCATTTTCTAATCTCCTCATTATCTGCATTTGTTTTAGTTCATTTAAAGCTTAAGATCTAAAATCATTTGCGAACTAGAACATTGCTACACAAACATGTCCTCCAGATTTAGCAACATCAAGTCGCATGTCTTTTAACTTACACGATGGGTAGTGTCAATAGAGGAAATTGACACTTCAATTCGTAAGTCACATTGACTTTCAAAGTTCTCATCCATTGAAATGAGACTAGTTTGAATTTACTACTCATAAAAAAAAAATTGTGACCAATAAAAAAATTGTTAACACTATGTTAACCATTTCAGCTCAGTCACATTTGAGAAAAAAGATATTTTATAATAGAATTTAACGATTCAAATGCTCAAATAATAGAATTTACTTTTTTCGTACTTGAAAAAGTTCTTGATCTTTATTCTTTAGAGTAGTATGACCCACATCAGTTCTTGAATTACGTGGTTGATGCTATCTAAAACATCATGTTCTTCCAACTGAAAGACTTATTATATCAAATGTTATTGCATTTAGCTTGTCACCTTTATTAAGGTCAACAACTATAGATTTTGATGTCATGATCTATCAGATTTTAGACATATTTTATTTTCAATCAATGTCCATTTATGTACATATATCATTTTGCATCAATGCATATTAACTTATACGATAGTTCAACGTTAGGCACATAGTCGAAAGTTTACTATGTTCCCAATCATCGTCCACAATCTTATTGTTTCACTATCATATACTTAATTTCATGACTCAAAATTCCATGAGTTATAAACGAGAATTATATTAATTCTTCCAACTTGAGAACTCTCGCTCAATTGGTGAATCAAATAGTTTTAAGTATGATTTTCCCTAAATCTTCCAATCATCGAACTATCACTCAACTGACAATTATTAGATTTAAGTAAAAATCTCACATAACAATTCACGAATTAATAAATATCATGTAATTCAATAAAATAATTCCACAATGTGCAATAAAAGTATAAACATGCACATGCACATTTATCTAATTATGACATATACCATGATATCACAAATTAATTCTTCTAGAAAATAATTCTAATTATAATCGAAATATCATGTAATTCAATAAGATAATTTCATAATGTACAATAAAAGTATAAACATGCACATTTATCCAATTATGACATATACCATGATATCACAAATTAATTCTTCCAGAAAACAATTCTAATTATAATCGAAGAATAAAACTCACATCATTTAAGTTTTATTATACATACTTTCAACATCACTTTAATATTTGTTGCAATACAATCCCAACAAATGAGAAGTGACATCAGGATTCTCATATTCTACTTATCACAAAAAAAAAAAAAAAAATTGTCCCTAAAATATTTACTTGTCCCATTAAGTCATGTTTCAGATCCATTTATTAATTTCTATAAGTACATAACTTTTCAATAAGTTCTATAACATTTACTTTTCTAGTCTTCCCTCTAGGAATGTTATAAATGTGCATAGATTCAATAATATCTGATCAAGAACAAAAAATAAAAACAAATTATAATGGATCATATAACCTAATCAAAGACTCACACAACTCATGAACATTTATTAAAATATGGTATTTTAAATATTTTAGAGTATTTTTCAAAAAGTAGATCGCACTAGCCAAATAACATGTAATGAATATTCTTGGACAAAAAAAAATCAGAATTTACTCAAGTTAAAAAAAATATATTTTTTTTAACTATCAAAAAATTAATTTACTTATACTGAAAAAATCAAGAATAATTAAGGGCCAATCTACAATTTTTAGAATTAAAATCGAGTTCCTCACGTGGCCTCACTTGCAGGATCAATCTGCAATAATTTTCTTAAATTTATATTAAAAAAAAGGCGTGGTAGCGCCACCACGTCGTTTTCGAAAAAACTTTTCAATGGTCATCCCAACTAATTTCAACGTTATGTTTAAGGGTATGTTTGAGATGTTAACAGATCTGCTTGAGAGTCAATATGACAAAAAAATGTAAAATTTTTAGATTTTCAACCAAATTTCGAAAAATCATAACTTCTTCATTTTAAAGTCATAATGATCTTTATATCATTGGAAAGGTTTTGAGAAGATCTATCCAACCATACCAAATAAGAAGCATGAAACATAGTGTAGAAGAACTTATCATGTGATGAAATCTCGGATTTTACCAATCTTCTTGCAAAAAATCAGATTTACATCCAAATTTCGAGATGTCATAACTTCTTCATTTCAAGGTCAAAATTAATGATCTTTATATCGTTAGAAAGGTTTCGAGAAGATCTATCCAATCATACTAAATGAGAAGCATGATACATATTGTAGAAAAAGTTATCATTTGATGAAGTTTCTAATTTTATCGATCTTCATGTAAAATTCAGATTTACATCCTAATTTCAAAATCTCATAACTTCTTCATTTTAACTCCAAAATTTAAGTTATTTATATGGTTGGAAAGCTCATTAAAATAAATTTCTAACAATACTAATTTTATTTTATAATTATTAATGTATAGAAAGTAGTAAATTATCAAAAGATATCATTAAAGATCACATAAAGTTTCAAAACTTTACACATAAAATTCATAATCCAATTGTATCATGTAATGGCATATTTAAACATGTATTACAACAAGGAATTCAATCTTATGGCTCTGATACCAATGAAGTAATTTGTAGCATACTTTAACTTAAATTTCGGGTTAAGATACTTACTTGAAATGCTGAATTCCAAGATCTTTTGAATGATTGAATTACCTTGCTTTCCAAAACTCCAAATTTACAATTTTCTTACATTCCAATGATCCCAATCCCGATCACAATGGAAGGGAATTATTAGTCATAACTTAAGTGCCAATTTTTGTGAGTTTTCATGCCAAAATAGTGGTTCTAGGTACCTTTCAATTTTGGTGATATTTTCCATACGAATTTTCACCATTTTTATTGTCATCTTTTCCCTCTACTAAGTGCAAGATAAAGTTATGAGAGTTATGTAAAAACTTGAAAGTTGGTGGGAGTTGAAAGAAGTTATGAGTTTGAATTATTTTCAAACCGCTCTCTCCAATTCATTTTAATAACTTGTGGGCTGGATGACTCCACGTGGACGATCCATGACACATATTTTCTAACAGTATATATTGCATCAATTTTGGAAATGATATTGACGTCTATTTTTCTGTTATCATGAGAGAGAGAGAGAGAGAGAGAGAGAGAGAGAGAGAGATTTGTTATTAATATTATTATTATTTTATGTGTAAATTAGTGCAAAAATATTAAAAATAAAATTCCTTTTCTTTTTCTTTCATTTATTGAGATTTTTTAGTATGTTTATTATTTAATAAAGAACGTTGCCTTCATTTCAAAGAAATATCATTGTAAGTGTGTGCAATAATTTTTAAATAAATTTATAAAAGATATTTATTTCTTGTGAAAATAGGATTGGGAAGAATTTGTTTATTTAGGCATAATTAATAAATGAAACAAAATACATTTGTATCACATTATAATTTGGGTTGTGCTACTTATACATAATGGTTTACCAACAAATAATATGACGATATTTAATTTGATCAAAATCTCATCAATCAAATAACGTTTTCACTTACATTTTGACATATCGTCATTATATAAAACATTGTATAAATAGTTATGTCAAAAGCATTTTTCTTATAATTTTAGTAATTGATAAGTTTATCCAAAGACTCATCAATTAAAACATTTTTACCTCTTTTATTTGTGTCCTCTTAGCTGGTAAACTTTATTCTACATACTTATTTGACAATTTAGTCTGCGTACTTCATTTTGAAAAAGGACAATAATGACATATTAATCACAAAGAGTCGTGTGATACTGAAATACATGTTATGTTGTTTTATTCTTGAATTATTTCTAGTTGTGTGTATTAACGAGATACAAATATCACTGTCATGGATATGCTAACACATATTGCACTTATGTTTTTCGAAAATATTTGATCTCCCAAACTAAAGTGTGGGGACGTTTGGAGTTAATATGGGAATACTTATTATCTGAACAAGTTTATCAGATGATTCTAACATATTCAACATAGATAACTTTAGTATCAATGCAATATCTATAAATTATCATTGTAAAATTGATTTTTCACCTTGAAATCATCATGAAATATTATATGCAGGTTGTCACATTTTGATGGTATTAGATACAACTCTATAAGAGAGTTGTTAATATAACGTTAATTGGACATGACGTGAACAATGTGAAGATTAATATATGATCAACAATGGATTAACCAATCTAGGATAGTAAGATATTATAAAATCACGTGCAATTTGCAAAATACTTTTTCATAACTACTATGTTTAAATAGAAAGGAAAAAATACATAATTATCATAATTTCAAAATACACTTTCAAATTTAAGAAACTTGTAGATTTCTTTCAAAATTCAGGTAGTATTAACTAAATAGGTATTTAAATAGATTAATGTCACAATAACACGCAATTTATGGTATCAATTACGTATTAAACAAAACACATAATAATGTCACAGTCTCAAAGATACAAATATGGGTCACAATTACAAATTTAGTTATAAATCACATATTTTTATATGTCACAATTTTATTTATCGGTCACAAATTATTAAATTAATTGGTCACAAATCATTTATCAATCATAAAATTATCAAATTAATTTTTCATAACTTATTTAACAATCACAAAGATACAAATTATAGATTTCAATTACAAATTTAGTCACAAATCATATATTTTTAGGTTGCATATTATTTATTGATTGTAATTCATTTTATTGGTCACAATTGCTCTTCATTCCCCCCACCACCACCACAACTTAAAAGCAACGCTACCACCTCACCATCACCACCGCACCACCAACACGTAGATTTATACTCAAAACGTTACCACCACCATTCCCATGCCAAATAGTCACCTACAAATGTGTCTCTAAAGCCCTCTCCTCGCTACCGTTCCTGCATTTGATTGTCGATAATCACTTCCCGCATCCATTTTTCCTCCTTGTAGTGTTCGGATCGACGACAATTCACTGTGTTGGGTAGGATTCACACAGATCGGACATATTATTGAATATCCATATACCAATCTGAATATGAGTTCTCACAACCACTTGACTATATATTCGCGTTTAAGACCGATCTTTCCATTGTCACTTGAAAATTCACACCCTGAACCTTTAATTCCTCTATTGTCGCCGATGTCGATTCACTGTGCTGAGTAGGTTCCAAGTTCTTAGACACATGGACCAATTGTGGTAAAGGGCAAACATTATTGAGTCCTCTCCAACGGGATTTTTGACATGAAAATGGTTATATTGGTGGATTTGAACTTTGATTCTAATGCTGACGAAGGTGGAGGTGGAGTCAAAGGGTGTCGCTGGAATTCACTTTGTTTTGGTTCTCTTTTTGCACTGGTTGTAAATTGAGAAGGAAATGATTTTTTCAATTAACACCCGATTTTTGTTAAAAAAGTCTTTACAATCTGATTTATTTTAATCAAATTTTAAATCAATGATTTTGGGTAATTTTCCCTAAAAAGAACCTTTTTTTCTTGGGAACAATACACTACTACTACACTACAAAAACACACATCACAACTAACAATCTCCTTAAACACTTTCATAAAACTAGTGGTAATTCAAATTAATAAATATATAATTATGAGATAATAGACACTAAATTAGGATTAAATATACCATATGAAATTTGATCATACAAATCAGGTATTCTACCATATTTAAAAGATATTTCTCACTCTCTCACAGTCAAACATTATTTCACTCTCTACATACCCGGCTCCATAAAATTCTCGAAAAATTTGCAAAATTTTTCATTAATCCTCAATTTCAAGCTACAATCAACGAATAAAGTCACAACCCTCTATTTCTCTCAGTTGTGATGCAATTATTTTACTTAGTATTCTGTAGGATTTAGTAACCTACATGTCATTTAGGTAGGTGATAAGGGGTAAAAAACATGTGGTCCACATAGATTGAGATTGGAAATGAGTGTGGGATTATATTTATGTTCTCAAGGTTTTGATGGAAGTCCCGAGTGACTTCTTGTATCAGTTTCTTCCATTTTTTGTGTAAGGGCTTGCATATATTGAATTTGTAAATGTAATCTAAATAGTATCAAGTAGTGCAGAAGGACTCTCGAGAATCTATGTATCTTAAGTACGTTGAACCTTGCAATGATTTCGATTAGTTGGCATCTTTTTTGTTCTTCATTTCTTGAGATTGCTGACTTTAGGGATTCAATTTTGTGCTTATGGAAGCCATTGTATTTCATAAAATCACAGCATGACTGTAACTTATTGATTGTATTTCACTATTTTGAGTTGTAGTGACTAGGTTCTGTTTAACTGTGACTGTTTGTGAGCAAATCTGTGTAAACTGTTATTATTTGCGACTATGTATGTATAAGTTATTATTGTTTGTGACCAGACATGTATTATTTGTGATCAACTATGACTGGATTTGTCTTTATTGTGACTCTCTATAACAATGTATGTCTTAATTGTAACTATTATGTGACTAGACATATGTTAATAGTGAATGTTTACATTTAAAAGTTTGTGATCATTTATATTTTAATTGTAACTCTCCGTGACCAAGTCTCTATTAATTTTGACTTGTGATCAGTAATGTGGTGAATGTGACATATTGTCTAATTATGATTTGTTATTATAAATACATTATCACAAATTTTATCTAATGAAGAATTAACCTAAATTAAATAACAATCATAAAAAATAGTATGTCATCCACATTCACGTAACAAACAACATCAGTATTATTAAAAAGATAAAAATATTCATATATATAAAAACAATCAATAATTACAGTTACATACTAGTCACATATTACAAAAGGTCCCAGTCACAAATTATAAATTTTATAAGTCACGACTATTGTCGATCACAAATTATTAAATTAATTGATTACATATTATTTCTTGATAAAAAGTTAGAAATTTTATAAGTCATAATTTATTTATCGATAACAAATTATTAAATTAATAGATACAGTCATAAATTATCAAATTAATTAGTCACAAGTTATCTCTTGATCACAAATTATTAAATTAATTGATCACAACTTAACAAATTGTAAATCATGATTACAAATTTAATTCCATAAATTTTTTAACATATTATTTATTTATCACAAATTATTTATTTCATTGATCACATATTATTTATTGATCATAAATTATTCAATTTATTAATTACAATCAACCAAATAATTGACACACAAACACTCTTCTTCTCATTTCCCAAGTTTTCTACACCACATAGAAAGAGTCAATGCCATCCCCACATCTACGCCCTTTGCTCCACCACACCATCAAGTGAGAAATCTGAGAGGAATAAATTGATTCCAACAAACTGTTCACAGCTCGACTTGCTCCTTTAAAAATACTCAAAGACCCTAAAGCCAAATTACAACTGGCTCTAGAAAATTCTACATCATTTAACCAGTGATACTATGACCTTCAAATTAGAATTTCCAGGGGCTACTTGGGGACTTGAAATCAGAATTGAATGAAACTTCTAGCAACTTTATCTAATTGTCCAACACTTGAACCCACCCACCCCATCCCCATTATCACCACTCCACCACCACCGACATAGTGCCACAGATAGTGAGGTGACGTTGACAACGACGTCGAAATAGAGGGTGAGGTGGGTAGATCTCTCAGCCATAAAGGAGAGAGGGATGGAGTGAAAAGAGAGAAGATAGAGAGACGTGTGTGTTCTATAGACTTGCATAGAGAGAGAGTGTGAGAGAGGGAGTGAGGCCAAATGTGATATAGATGGTGAAATCATGCTACATGTACATGGCCACATTACCATTTGGCGCCCTCCATAGGTGGGGGGCCTGCCGGGTTAAGAGAGAATGAGTGGAGGAATTTTTATGGAAATAAATTTCAAAATATCTATTATCTTTTAGATAAACGATTTTTCTTAATTAATCGTGTATTAATTAATTTAATCAATACAAATTTTTACTTGATTAGTGGAAAGTAAAACTATATCATCTTAATTTTGAATAGTAAATCTTATATGTAGGGTTTGAGCTAATTTTCCCTTTTTTTCACGAACACTAATACAATGTTGGGCCCAAATAATTTATGGTTAAAAAACAAAAAATAGGCCCAAATTAACAAAAGGCCCACTTCCATAATCGTCTGCATGTCTGGCCCACTTCTTAATGAGAGCAGGCATAAATAGTTGTGGAAATTACACAAAACTAGATTTTTAAAGTCCAATTTCAAATTTCAGATATAAACTTTATTTATACAAAAATAAGATATTAATTCATCTATATCTAAATTATAATTACTCAAACCTTAAAAATCTCAAATCATTTATTACATCTTCATTTTCTTTCTATCATCTCATTCTCTCTTATCCTCCTGTCTTCTCTCATCTCTCTATCCCAACTATTACTTTCGCTAGAGACCACTGCAAATGTTGCCTCTACGAGACACATCGCAGCTGCCCATGGCATGAATGTCGCAACTGCCCATGGCGCGAATCGCAGCTATGTAATACGCATCTTCGCTGTGAGTAGCGTGAACGCCACCGTAGCAGTAAATGATGGTGGATATGGGGAAATTTTGGCTGCAATTTGGTGTCTGAGGTTTGTTGGTTGTGATATGGGGAAAATTTTGGAGTGAGTTTTGTTGGTTGTGTGTAGTTGGTAGTGGTGGCTATGGTGGTAGCGGTGCTCTAAGATGGTGGCGATTTTTGTGAGGTTCTCAAGGCGTGAACGGTGCTGTCCTCAATGGTCGTTGTGCACATTGCAACATTGCCGCTACAGTTTGGCATGAGCGGCACTGTTGCAGCAGTCGCTGTGCAATGTGCATCGTCGCTGTGAGTGGCGTGAACACCACCACTATCATAAATGATGCGGGATCTGAGAAAAAATTGACTACAATTTGGTATCGAAGTTTTGTTTGTTGTGCAAGTTTTTTTGGTTAGGATATGGGGAAAATTTGGTCACGATCTGGTGCCTAAAATTTGGGGTGAGTTTTGTTGGTTGTGTGCAGTTGGTGGTGGCAACTGTGGTGGTGGTAGTATGGCAGTGCTCTGAGGTGGTGGCGATTTTCATAAGTTTGGGCTAGTGATGATTTTTGTTTGTTGTTGTTGGTCGATGTTAGTGGCGGTTGCTGGTTGTGGTCGTGTGGTGGTCATCGTAGTGTCAGTGGTGGTGCAGCTGTTGTTGTGGATTTGATTTGTTGGTTTCTTTTTTACGACGGTGGCAGCGATTTTGTTGGATATTGTTGGTGATGGTAATGATTTTTAAGTGGAAAATGGTAGTTGTTGGAAATGGTGGTGCCTGGTGGATTGAGGTATGTAGTGGAATTAATAGGGGTTGTGACCATTAATTTGGGTATTCTGTGACTAAAAAATAACACGTGACCGATAAATTGTGACGAATAAATAATATGCGATCTAAAAAATTTGAATTGTGACTATGAAATTTGTGATTTGTAATCGATAAATGAATTGTGATTTATAAAAATTTTGATTTGTGACCGATAAATGAATTTGTAACCAAATTGTATAAAATTGCGACCAAATTGTGATATATAAATGTTTTTATTTTTGACCGATGAATAAATTGTGACTTATAAAATTTCTAAATTGTGATCGTAAAATAATTTGTAACCTATAAAATTTTTGATTTGTGACTTATAAAATTTCTGATTTGTGACCGACGAACAAATTGTGATATATAAATTTTTTGAATTGTTACCGTAAAATAATTTGTGACGTTTCAATTTTTATTTGTGACCGATAAACAAATTGTGATTTATAAAATTTTTGAATTGTGACCGTAAAATAATTTGTGACATGTAAAATTTGTGATTTGTAACCAATTAATAATATGTGACCAAATTATATGGAATTGTAATCTTAATATTTAATTAATAAAATATATGTTTAATTAATTAATTTATAAAAATCCGATATTTGAAATTTGAAATTTTAAACCTTATCTCTTAAATTTGAAATGGGTGAAACTTAAACTCTTACTTGTGAAATTTTCCCTAAAAGGAATTGTGACTTTAATATATTTAATTAATAAAATTTATGTTTACTTAATTAATTTATAAATAAAATTTAAAAAAATATGATATTTGAAATTTTAAACCTTAAAAAATCTGAAATTTGAAATTTTAAACCTTATCTCTTAAATTTGAAATGGGTGAAACTTAAACTCTTACTTGTGAAATTTTCCCTAAATAGTTTTTAGAGGAAATTAGGCTCAATATGGCCTAAAATAAAGAAAATTGATTAATACCCTTAATTACTAAATTATTTATTAATCTTATAATAAATCGTAGTTTCTACATTAAGATGAAAAGAAATCATATATAGCTCGCCCCAACCAAGTCATAACTCAAAATACACTCCAACCCAACATACAAATGATACTTTTGTTGCACCTGCAGTTGAGTAGGAAACCTCGGATATTGACACACTTAAGCCTCAGAAAGAAGATAAAGCAGAAGCAAAAATCATTAGTCAATCGTCTCAAGAAGATGATTCCTTTAGCGATGCATATATTCGTGAAGGTAAACTCTTCCTTTCCTCTCCCCAAGCAAGAAACAGTAGTATTTCTCACATAACTCCTAAAGTTTCATTAGATTCTGATAGTACACAAAAATCACGAAATGCTCTAAACAGCACATGAACGTGAATGTAAATAGACGTAAGATAGTCACGATAGTGCCTATTAAATCTGGGGGAAAGCCTTTTGTCCCGGCTCAATGACCAGGACAAGGACAGTAGGGGACGCCACTGTCCTTGTCCCGATCATTGAGCCGGGAAGGGGGCGCCATTGTCTTTGTCTCGGTCATTGAACCGGGACAAAGAGCACGACTCTTAAATCTGTTAAAGCAACCGTTTCAAAATTTGGAGGAATAGTTGACTAGAAAGCCCAACACTATGAAGGTATAATCTTCTCCAATTCTATTATACTTTATTAGGTGTTCTCTTACTTTTGACAATGAGAGGAGTTTGGCTTCAATACAGGTAAATCACTTGCTTCTCACATGTTTCATATTTCGTCTTGCTAAATATATCAATTGTATTCAGGTTATCAAGAAATAGGGATTGGTGCATGTTTGGATTCAGTGTTTTGTCACTTATTTGAATTTTTGTTATATTTTTTTAGTATTCGTCACTTTTTAAAAATTTTGTCACTTTTTAGAATTTGTTACTTTTTTTTGTCACTTTGTTGAAATTTTTGTCACTTTAGGGATAAAATTATATTTTTTAATATATTAAAAAATTACAATTAATTTTATACAGTATTTTTAACTTTCAAAATGCATTTCATATAATTTTTCAAATCATTCATAATTTTAGGTGTATTTTTTTATTAGTGTTTACATCTTTTTGGAGAGGGAAAACATTTCTAAATCCATTTTAGAGAGAGAGAGAGAGTTGGGAAACCAACGAGCACGACGAATGAACCTGAACATTTGTATAAAACTCTCTCCTTCAAACACAAACGCACAGAAATACACTTACATAATTATATATTAACACCTATACATCTATTTATCTCTCTCTATTGTACTAATTGGATAAAGGGGTAAATGCTTTGATGCGTGTACAATTTCTAGGGCAAAACATTTGTGCTTTGAATTGAGGTACGCTAAAACCCTAGAATTGAGGGAAAGTATGTATAACCGCACATTCTTATCCTAGCTTGTATTCCTCGCGTTTCTGATCACAATTCAGTTGTTATTTTCTCATTCCCAGCTTTTGTAGCCCTAGAATATGGAGCTCTGCCCAATTTCTTAGAAACCCTATAATTTATCCAAGGCGTTTGGGGAAATAAATATTGAAATGCTGATTACGTCATTTTGTTCGTGCTTTTGGTTTGAATTGCTGTGAGCCCAAGTCAGCTTCTGTGATGGTTTTCATTTGATTATTCTGAGCATGTCCTGTAATTTTGTATATTAATTAAGTTGATGTTTACTTTTTTCAACTGTGGTTTTTTTTTTTTTTTAACTTTTAGTTGTTCTGTCATGAGATTTTGAAAACTATAATATAGTCACTAGAGATTATACTGAAGCAACTGCACAAAAGCTAAAGTTTTGAATTTAATTATTGGGAATCTGCTGTTTTGCTTTTTCGCACAAAATCCAATTGATTGACCGATTTTTTGATCATTTTAGTTGAAGTCAGTTGATCCACGCACAGACATTCCACAACTTGCCTCTTTTTTATTATTTTATTATTTATTATTTTTATTTTATTACTTTTAGTAAATATTTTTCGTGTGCTATAGCTTTAAAAAATTGTAATCTCTCTTCTCACACCTGCTGTTTGCAAGAATTTTGATGTTGTACATGCATCAATATTTCCCTCCTCATCTGTATGCGTATGTGTAGTGAGCGCGTACATATGCAAATATTTGGGTACCTTGTGTGAAGTCCCACTAGGAAGATATAACGGTGAATTTTGTGGGCATCATTTAATGTATAGTGTAATTGCATATGTTTAGTTTCACACTACACATTATCCTAGATTTTACTTGGAATGAATTGTATTGTTGAGATGAATTTGGGTTTAAGTTTTCCAGTTTGTAATCATTTTTTTTGGATAGTGTTAATGATCGATGGTTAGGACTTCATATCAACCTAACTTTATAGTTGTTCACCATATACTGATGTATGCATGTTTATGTCCTCACTCAATGTCTTGTAGTATTAAGCTTATCAAGTAAGCCTATGGTTGGCTCATGTTTACAAACAATTTATATTTACTCAAAACCACTTTTTATTCACACATTTCGAGGCACCACAAGTACCGTCCATTTATCCACCACTCGATTTTATCTATTTATATTTTAAACCATAAACATTTTCCAAACATGCTCTAAGTCTATATTGGAAGCGTTTCTCTCGATTGATGAAAATATTGGTATTCATTCATTCGAAGATTTATGGTATCAATGCTTTTTGGAACAGTGTATCGAGTCACTAAAAGTTGTCCACAAGAACATTCATGAATGAGGATGTTAAGTAGGATGTGTATCTAAGAAGATTGAATATGGATGATTTTAGGGCCTGTTTGTCTCCCATTATTGGGATAATGAATAGTATTTTTTTGAGAATATGTGGTTGAAATTTAAAGTAACTTTATTGGTTTGTGTGTAGAATATTTTATTGGGTGAATATATGGTGGAGAATCTTATTGAAGCAAATAATGTTTTAGATTAATGGTAGACAAACATGGGCTTAATTTTATTTAGGCAATTTTATCTCTGCATTGTATTTTAATTTATAATAGTTTAGCCTTTAATTAGTATCAGAACTCTTAGTTTTCATAGTTTTAATTAGATTAGGATTTTAATTCCATTTAGTGTTAGTCGTTATTTATAATTTTATCGTTATCTAGAGTTAGCCGTTATCTAGGAGTTAAGTTATTATCCAGATTATATTTACTGCTTTAAATGCGAGTTGTAAGCCTTATGACAATTAAGTGGAGTTAAATTTGAATTGAAATATTAATTGTTGAGATTTTCTCCAATTTTCATAAATTTTTATATTTGATATTTAAAAATCAACAAGTCCAATTCTCTGTATTCGTGATTTTAATGCCTAGCCTACTGTATTCTTAGGAATCAACAAAAACTAGAAGGTGATTGTAATTCGCCATTCGTTTGGAATCAACAGAATTTCGATAGCGTGTTCCTTTATCACTTCCGCTAAGCTACATTAGTTGGTATTAGAACCGCGTTCATTCCTGATAGTTTTTGTGGAATTCAATGACAAAAGTTATGATGTATGACGATAACCTCTTTGTTCCTTTCGATCCAAAGAAGTTGATGGACATAGATTTGGATGAGGACTATGATGGTTCACCAATTTTTGATGAAGTTGAAGAATCTTTGGATTTTAGTTATGAAGCTCCTTCAATCTTTGACGAAGAAATTGAAAAATTTGTGGATTTGGGTAATGATAGTCATGATGGATCCTCTATCTTCTATGAAGAAATTGAAGAACACATGAATTTGTGTGGTGACAGTTACAACGTTTCCCCTATTTTCTATGAAGAGCCTGATGTCAATGTCTTTGATATGTGGTACAAAAAAAATATAGTTGTTTTAAAGTGCCACACAAGAGAGTCCGTGGATCTTGAGATGCCTGCTATAGTTCGAACTTTGTTCGAAGAGTTTTCTTTTATGTACCTGCAAATTTACCAGTTAAATTATCATTATTACAAGACTTTGGATGATAATACGGTACAAGATTTGACGATGAATCTTCGTCAGTTGGAGGAGAATAATGAAGATTGAATATGGATGATTTTAATTTAGGCAATTTTATCTATATATTGTATTTTAATTTATAATTAGTTTAGTCTTTAATTAGTATTAGGACTCTTAATTTACATAATTTTAATTAGATTAGGATTTTAATTTCATTTAGAGTTAGTCATTATCTATAATTTTATCATTATCTAGAGCTAGTAATTATCTAGGAGTTTAGTTATAATTCAGATTTTATTTATTGCTTTAAATGCGAGTTGTAAGCCTTATGGCAATTGAGTGGAGTTAAATTTGAATTGAAATATTAATTGTTGAGATTTTTTTTCAATTTTCATAAATTCTCGTATTTGATATTTAAAAATCAACGGGTCCAATTCTCTGTATTTTTGCGTTAATCAAAGAGTTTGATACATAGATTTTTGGTATTTTTAGGAATCAATAGAAGGCTATTGTGTTCCTCTATTCGTTTGGAATTAACGAAATTTCGATAGCTCGTTTGTTCATATATATTTTATCGCTTTCGTTATGCTACATCAGCATCCATACTAAAATTGATAAGAGTAAGAAATGAGGATATCTGCTAAATAGTGGAGGTGTCATAGATTGAGGATAAATTTAGTGAATGATGACGTAGGTGGTTGAGACATGCCTTGTGTAGATCTAAAGAAGCATCTACAAGTGGACACTATCGTAAAATAGGTTAGGAGAGAGTTGAAAGCAAAAATTAACATGGTCTGATTTAGTAGCAAAAGATTTGATTTGATTATATCTTTTAGTAGATCCGGTGATAACCAGAAAGGCAGCCTACTTCAAATCCAGAAATGCAGCCTACTTCAAATTCAGTAGGAACAATGCTTAGTTTATTGTTATGTATTAATCCAAGAGTTTCATTATAAAGTTACCTACACAAGTAGGTACACCAATATGGTACGCTTGTACTATAGTTGTAGACTGATGATCCCGTACTAAGTTATGTTGCAACATTTACTATATTGATCAATTTACTTTGAAGTTTATCTTCATTTTTTGCTATGTGTTGTACTACATTTGTCACGATTTGTATGTACTCAAGGTTCATTACTGCCAATTCGCAAATGATAGAATCGAGCAAATTGATATTAATGCTTCCAGTGGATACTGGACAACTGTACTACTTGCAAATAACGGCTTTCTGAAAATTGCTGGTCTGTCCCCTTCTCAGTTCTTATCCCATTCTCTACATACTTTAAATATATGTCCACTTTCATTGTTCGTGTACTCCTATATATTGACAATGTTCCCAAACCAAAAGCTAGACGAATTACACCAGGCAGAGACTTTAACTTGATTCTGTTGCTACAACACAGAAGTAAACGTATGGAAAGGATAATCTGCATCTCGGAGCTAATATTTTTCTGAATCCTCGTTTACCTACATTTATCTCTAAATATTAGTCTATTACCGTTCCATGAGGAATTTGTGCTAAGTTATATGAGTTGTAAATCTCGATTCGCCGATCTGTTTAAGCTGAATATCTTCAAGGTTCTGAATTAATCTTTGCCCCATTTTATCGAGGTCATGTAGTTGTTATGTTTAAATAATGTCTTTTTGGTATGCTTTAATAACTGAGTCCACCTTTCCGTGCTTCTTAGAAGTTTGCAAGTCTTGAATCAATGGAGCGGATTACCTGCTGCTAGTAAAGTGGAAATGCATGGATTTAGTTCCGCATTTGCTCTCTTAGTCAATGCCGAGGTTGATTCTATGGGGGGAGATGTTGAAGGTGGAGTTGGTATTGGTAACAAAACTTCTCCACGACGAGTAGTAATTGAGAAGGTTCAAGCTGAGCTTAGGTATGGGGCTTTGCTGTTATTGTATGCCTACTACAAATTGTTGCTTGTTTACAATTTTTTATTCTTCTCATGGAAACAATAAATTATTTGTGGTCTCAGGCAAGAGTATGATGTCCGAGAGAAAAGGAGGAGAGAATTAGAATTTCTTGAAAAAGTATGGAGCAGTACCATGATTAGCTTTCTGAATCTTCATTGGACATCTTTGAGTGCTTAATTGCTTTTTAATTGCAGGGTGGAAATCCCTTAGATTTTAAGATTCGGAATGCCGCTTCAGTTAGTGTCCAGTCAACTTCATTGACAGATCACAGTCCTGATAAGTTCGTTACCAGGTATTTTCTCTGAGGTTTTGTTGCATTAATGGTTCCAGATGTAAGAATTATGCTTATCTGATAATTTATTTTGGTATTGCAGTGAAGCGAAAGGTAGTTTTGCATTTACTGCTTCAGCTCACGGAGACTCTTTGGAAAGTAGTGGGAGACTTGGGGCAACTCTTCCCTGTGAACCTAATAGTGCTGATAATCTCATGCTATTTGATGGTGAAAATGAGTTGTCTGAAGGTGATCAAAACACTTCATATCCTCACAGGAGTAACATTGCTCCATCCGAGTACTCACTCCGATTAGATGGGAGTCAGAATCTGAAAGAACTTGGGGATTCAGCTACTTTTGGCCTCCCGAGAAAAGCATATAAGAGGCGGTACAGGTCTCGACCAAGTCGTGATGGAGCTAGGTCAGGTTCAAATGATGTAGTTCTAGCTCGCGGAGGTCACAGCTCTTTACCGTTGCGGCATGGCCCCAGGGATGTAAAGGGACGAATCTCTGATGCAGAAAACCAAGAGGACCTGGATATATCACTGAAATGCAATTCAAAGCCTACAAGTCCTAAAAGTGGTACGCATATTCATAAGACTTTTGTCTCAGATGGTCAGCAGGATTTTGAGTTGGATGGTGCAACAGCTTTAGAATCATGTAAGGACATTATTAAAGGTGGTCCACCAAGTGTTAATGCTTACGAGTTTCTTCTAGATGGTCAGCTTGGTCAACAATCATTATCTGGTGCTGAAGAAGCTCCTAATGAAATGGCAACTGATGGACTTGTTGCATGTGAAGCAAGGGAAGAGGTGATTTCAACAGGTATTGAATGCCTACCAAGTTTGACTGCTATGGAGGTCGAGTATCAATCTAATTCATGTCCAATAAATGGCATAAAAAATGATCAAAATAGAAGTGTAGCATTTGGCACAGAGGGTTTGCATTCTGAGTCATGCACTCACCCTAGCCAAATTATAGATGGAAATAATGATGGTGAATTGTATACTAATCTGGAAGATATTGACTCGAATGGTAATAATAGAAATCAAAACTCAGTGCCTGATGGGACCCCATCTATAGATGGTGATGAATTGGAAGACAAGGCTGATAAAACATGCAATTTAGTTAATGGGGAATGCAATCAAAGCCATCAAGAGAATGGTCTTGTGCTAAATGCCGATGAAGAATTAAATGGATGCACATCTGCTATGCAAAATGAGGTGAAAGATCAAGTTATCATTGAAGGAATGGAAGCAGGTGCTCCCTCTGGATCAGAATCAGAGAGGCAACCTAATGTTTCTTTGGGTGACAATTCTGAATGCAAAAATAATAATTTGTGCAGTGTTAATCATAAGGTTTCTCTTGATTCCTCAAATTCAGAGCTCCTCAAGGGTGCAGTGCTGGCTAGGGTTTCTACTGATACCCAGGAGGGACAAACTTTTTCTGGTCCTCATTTGAAATTGACAAGCAAAGCAGATGAAGACTCAATCTTGGAAGAGGCACGGATTATAGAGGTTATTTGTTTATATCCGTCTTTAATTTATATACCAATTATCTTGAGCTTGAAGAAAATTGTCATTGACTGTAATCCGAAGCTCCAAAGATGACATGATATAGTGAACAGGCAAAGAGGAAGAGGATTTTGGAGTTATCGACTGCTACAATTCCATTAGAGAAGTGTCGGAAATCTCAATGGGCTTATGTGCTTGAGGAAATGGCATGGTTAGCGAATGATTTTGCACAGGTTTGGTTTCATCAATAAATCCAAGTCTTCTGTATCTGTCTAGATTCCTTCTCCCCCTCCTTTCTTCCGGAAACTTTTGCAGGAGCCTTTCGAAGTGCAGATTTTTTTTATATTAGAATAGCTATAACTTTTCTTTTCCTATAAGAAAATTCAATTCCACGTTTTGTCTTTAAGATGCTTTATGTTTTCATAGCCTTCATCTTTTTAAAATAATTTCTTTCCATGTAGGAGCGTCTTTGGAAGCTAACTGTTGCAGCTCAAATATGTTATCGACTTTCTTTTACTTGTCAGTTAAAGAAACAAGAAGAAATTTTACGTACGAAGGTAAAGAAAGTTGCTCATTCCTTGGCAAAAGCTGTCATGGAGTTCTGGCGTTCAGTAGAGGTATTCATAAAATTTGATGCTGCTTATTTTTTTGTGTTGTTATTTTTGTTGGTTGTTTTGATGGAACTTAATCATTTGATGTGAGATGGTATGTCTCATATATCAATGTGCATGAGTATCTCATTCAGTTATGGGCCGTGGTTGCGGTTCAAGCTTTATTTCATGTTTACTTATTGCGTTAAGAGTAAATAAGATTCTGACCAAGTCATTTTGTAGTTTCTCAATTGTATTCCTTCTTTAGTACTGTTCGGAGCTCAGTATAAGTTGAAAAC
Organism: Fraxinus anomala; assembly: GCA_903798345.1. Taxonomy (NCBI): domain Eukaryota; kingdom Viridiplantae; phylum Streptophyta; class Magnoliopsida; order Lamiales; family Oleaceae; genus Fraxinus; species Fraxinus anomala. Next base: position 19,286 of record CAIGRN010077211.1, read on the forward strand.
CAGCCGAAAGGATCTGTTGGTTAATGAATTATACAAGGCAACAAACATGATTTGGTGGAATGATTTCTGAATATGTTAGTACATTCGATACTGTTTCTCCAACCTCCCTAGAATCAACCGGGATGTGTCTCTGCTTTTTACTACATCATATCTGATTAGAATTATCCTTATGATCAGGATGAATTCTGAATTTGATGTTTTGCCCCTTGTGCTAGGCAATGGGGCAATGAAATTTCATGTAAAAGGACCGACCTATTTCAGATGTCTATAGTTTTTAAAGTATCATGCTGAGAGAAACTTCAGTTCGTGAGTTTGAATTTGAAGTTCTTCCTCTTGTTTCTCACCAAATGCAGTTGAGAATGTGTGAGTTCAATGACTTGTTTCACATCAATTTCTTATTTGTGTTCATCTCTCTTTTGTTTTTGTCTGGGCTCACCTGCGGAATTTGTGTCTATATTCTCTTATATTGCGAATGAGGTTATTTATCTTTGCCCTAGACTGTTTGTAGGTTAAATTGAATAAATTCCTTAACATCATAATTGATCTATATATGCATCTTTAATGGGGGGATGGGGGATTTTGGAGTTCTAGTTAATCATATTTGACATTTTGGTGGCGTGGCAGGACACAAGTAAAGAACTGGAGCAGCAATGTCCTGAAAAGGATGTTGCACTTGGCATTCACTCGTATATAGTGAGATTTCTGAAATATAACAATTCAGATGTCGTTCACAGCGAAGCTGAGGCTCCAGCGACCCCAGATAGAATATCCGATACGGGATTCTTGGACATGTCATGGAAGGATCATTTGACAGAAGTATGAATTTACATATTTTATTGCACATGTACTCAATACTGTAGTCTCTCTTCCTCTCCACTGATGTTGATTATCCCATCATGTTCCTTATATGTCCTTGGTGGTATGAATACACGATTCAGTGTGTTATAAGAATGCACCTCTCTGCCATGTTATGTTGTTGGAGCTATTATTTGTGCTTGGTTTGCTTACTTGTTTTCCTTTCAATTATTAATTTGCAGGAGAAACTCTCCTATACAGTCCCCACTGGGGCTTTAGAAACCTACAGAAGATCAATTGAATCTCATGTGATTCAATGCGAGGTAAATGCAGTGCTCATTCTAAGCGATATGGCTGCCATAATTACTGTTTTCTTGCATCATTAACATTGTTATCACCAGTGCCATCTTTATTATTGTCTGTTTGTTTGTCGCCAAGTGTTCCATTGAATAAATCGTTGTATGGACAAAAATCATTGTTGTTAAGGGTTTTTAATAGAGTAGGCTTAGTGAGCATGGCTTATTCAAACATTCATTATCATTAAGGTAATAAGAGTATAATATTCACTTTATGATGGAGGGCCGTTGTATATGAAGTTGTACATGGCCTCAATAAATGTTTATATCTTTCTTTCTGGCTGATTGTTCGATGACATTTAGCGCTTAGAATTGCATGAAATAGATAGTGCTTTCTAGTATGTCATTAGTATAGGTGTTTTCCATTGTGGAGATTCCTCATTTGTTTCATGATCAAAGTGCTTGTCCAAACTAGTAATTCTATTTGCTGGTTCAATTTTTTGCTTGCGTCATTATATAGAGGAAATAGAGGTAAATGACTCCTTACCGTTTCTGACTTTCTTCGTACAAAATCCTAACCAGCACAATTCTTTGTTGGTCTTGATAGTGAAGGTAGAGTTCTATGACATTAGAGAGCAAGTTGAATATCCAATGAAAAAAGCTAACATGGTTTTACGGATGGATAAGGTTATAACATTTGTCAAAAAGAGTAAAAACTATTAAGTTCACCAGTGATGAAGCATAAGCCTTTTTTTCCCCTCAAGGAGCATGACCTATTGTTTTGTGAGCCTAATATTCTGTACACTTTTTGTATCGGCACCAGGTGTAGTAGCTCTTACATTGAGAGTGAAGCACCTTAAATCATGTGTTATTCTTCCTTTGCTTTTTGCTTATTTCATGTTATTAATTGCTTTGGTAATATGGATTATTTGTTTAATCCATAACAACTATTTCAGTTTTCTAGTTTAGTTTTTCTCTTTTCAGGCGTATGCTAGGTTATAGGACAGTTGGATGGTAATGTTTGTCAGATGGCTTTATTATTGTTAAGGGACTAACTTACTTGTAGATTGTCTTTGAGTGTCGGATATTCCTAATATTTAAAAAAAAATTAAAATTACATGCCATGTGGCATGTTGGTCATGTATACCAACGTGTCCGATGAGTATTTGTGCTTCACTGGTTATGGCCTTCTCAGAGATTATCACAAACTTTAGAGGTGGATATTTTTCGAAAATTTTCAGCCAAATTTGACCTGAAAAAATTATTTTTATTGAGCAAAACACTCGGCTCTACAAAACCTTTTGGACCCTGGAACAAACTTGGCTGCCCAGGATGACTTACGTTCTCTGGCCAAAAAATGAAGCTTTCACAGAAAGGAATATAAAGAATTTGTTTTCCTTGACATTTATCTTATAAGATAGTGGTTTTTTTTATGGTGTACAGTGCTAACAGCTGTTCTACAACAAACTGCTAAGCCAATTTATCAGCTTCAGACACGGAGTTTTGTAGAATGAGAAGAGAAATTCTGGGAAAATGGATATGGCTTCTTGAATCTCGATTGTAAACCATTTTGATAAGATAAAATGGATATGGCAAACCCTCTTTTCACTACAATCTACATAATGGTGGTGTTGAAGTTTAGTGTGCTGTTGGACTGGGATACTCATCTTGCCGTATTTGCAGTATATAGTTTTATCAAATGGATATAATGTTATTGTACTGCAGAAATAAGCTGAAGCCATACCCATTAGAACCAAGAACATTAAAAGAGAGAAGTAAACTAAAAAATTATATCAGCAGCCTGTTCTTTTTGTGTAGTGTTAACTACCAGTTAGTAGCTAACATTGCAGCCAAAGCTTGCGTATTTTATTCTTTACTTTATGGTAGCTGATGTTGATTTTCTCATGCTATTGTTCCTCAGAAAACTGGCAGTAGCATGCAAGAGGAAGTGGAAACATCTGCATGTGATGCTGTAGCAGGTGCGTTGCCATAACTGATGTTTGTTTCCACCTTGCTTTCTAACAAACATGTCTTGACAATACCTTATTACTGCAGACTTTGAATCTCAAGCTAATGCCTATGAAGAAGATGAAGGAGAAACAAGCAAATATGGCATCTCGGTGGTCTTCGAAGATAGCAAGTCATCAAGATTTGTCCCAACGAAGCGAAAACACTTAACAAATGCATATGTTTCAAGATTGTATGAAGCAGGTCCTGACTCATCTCTTATGCACTGCATGGATAATAAAGCCATGATGCAACAATCTGTTTTAACTGGAAAAAGGCCAGGCAGCAGTCTTAACGTGTCATTTCCAACAAAGCGTGTGCGGACTGCTTCCAGGAGAGTTTTCAGCCCTTTTAGTCCTGGGATATCTGGATGTGTTCAGGTGCCAAACAAGACAGATGCTTCAAGTGGTGATACCAATTCATTCCAGGATGATCAGAGTACTTTGCATAGTGGATCTCTTGTTCCAAATAGTTTAGAAGTTGAATCAGTGGGTGAATTAGAAAAGCAATCTCCATTTGACACTGCAGATGTATCTGCAAGACCTGAGAAGAAGAATAAAGCAAAGCATCTGGTATCCATCTCGATGCATTTAATTTTAAATGTATAATATCATCATTATTGACTTTTTTTTTTCTTGCCAGAATACTGCTTTTGAACAGAGATGGCAGATGGATTCCAACTTCCAAAATGATCAGGTTGATTTCTGCTGTGTTCTGGTTAATATTTTGTAGTGCTGTTGTTGCATGCACCTTCGTTTTGGTGCTGGCTTAGTTAGTTTTATTTATGTTAAAAATGAATGATATGGCTTAGTATGCATGAATTTCCTTGTTTCATCACTGAGATCATGCATTGAGGAATAGAGATGTGTGCCACAGAGAAGGAAAGAGGGATATTTTCTGTCTGCCCTCTAATGTTCTAACTAGAATACCCAAAGTGCACTGTGACTGCCATCTGTTTAGTTTGCCAAAAAAAGTAAAAAAATTCAAATGCATTGTGAATGTGCAAAAACAAGCATTTCAAAGATTCCAAGAGAAAATAAGCTTTTAGGTAACCCTATACCCAACAGACTAGTCCTATTAACTACCTTACGGTGATTTTTCTCAATATTGTTTCAACAACTAATATAAGTTGTCATGGAGCGGGACTCAGTTTTCCTTAATTCCTTTTAATTGATGGGATATACATGTAGCCTCTTTATCACTAGTATGATGAGCACACCAAGTTCGGTTTAGCTACTATGATTACACAAGTATGAATCCACTTACACTTATAAAAAAAATGCAAGGAAGTGCACACATTGTATAATGCATTATCCACATTAACTGAAGTCACAAGGTAGACTGACAACTCCAAAGACCTGGCATAATAATATGAATCTTGTTTAGATAGGCCTTGCAAATGCCTTGTTATGCAATAAGCTTTACTCTTAAAAAATCCAAAATGAATTTAGTATAAGATGTCTCCGAAGAGGCAAAACTTCTCCAAGCGAATGTCCACAATGCTATTTGCTGCTGAAAATTTGTTCCTACTTTAGGTGGTCAAACAATTGGTGAGATGATTCTTCGACATTTGTAACTTACATAATAAGTAGCTTCATCTTAATATTGGCAAACTGAATATAATATCATTATTTTAACCGCTACCCGTTTCTGTTTTTACAAACTTAGATGCTGGTAAAATGTATTTCTTTCCTTTCTGTATTCGAATTAAACTGGTTAAGGTTTACTCTATTGATTAACTACTCAAATTTTCATATTTCACGTAAATTTTTAGAGATTGGTCTTTAATTCTGAAGCCTCTTTTTCATTTTTAGAGGGATTACTTGAGAAAGAGATCAGAGAGTTATCAGCTTGAATCTAATGGCAGCAGTGGTAAAGCTTTGGTGTTCCTCAAGTCAGAAGTGGTACTTATAACTGATGTTTACATTCTTGCTGCCTTAAGTACTTATATATCTTATGTGAAGGTTTATTTGGTCGACATATAATGAAGAAGCCGAAGATTACACGGCAGTTGCTGGATAATTCTTTTGATAATATCACGCCAATTGGTGGGTCTGTTCCCTCACCAGTAGCCTCCCAAATGAGCAATATGCCGAATCCAAATAAGTTCATTAAAATGCTTGGTGGAGCTTTTGAACCTTCTTTGATTAGTATCTCCAAAGTTGAATGTTGTGAATTCCTTATAGATTCCTGCTGGACATATGGGTTCAGGAAGTCCATGGTCACTGTTTGAGGACCAGGTTGGCTTACGCATTTACATGTATATCCGCTTACACGTGCACACACATACATTACATAATCACGCATATTTACCCATGTGGGTAGAGGTATGCCCCTGTGAATACGCTGATATTACTTTTTTAGGCACTTATTGTCCTGGTA
>CAIGRN010077238.1:0-12203 GCA_903798345.1 Fraxinus anomala
AAACTAAAGCAAGAAGGGCCTTCTAACTGATTTTTTTTATAAGTTTTGATCGATTCAATTAAAATCTAGTTTAATAGATATGTTGAGTGTTCAAACCAACACATGACGATCCCCCTTTCATAAGTTATCTTCATATAAAAGATTCGTACAGCCCATTACACATTACAAAACATATTTTGAAAATTGCTCTACATGCTTAAGCGAAACAAAATCAAATCTACAAGTTTACGCGAAACAAAACCCAATCCAATCTTCGTTGTTCTAGAATATGGGATATATATAATCCACGAGATAATTTATCTACTATTTGATTATGCTGTTTACCACATTTGATCCGAATTTTGACGATAAATTTTTTAAAGTTGAAATTAAAGCCAATAAAGTGATATAAAATAAATTTAATTTTTCAGATAATATAATTGGACCCAATATCAGTATCATAGTGGTCCCTAAAAAACAGTACGAGGTAGTTTCAATAACCTAATCAATAATTAAATAGCTGTCATTTGGCTTAGATCAAGACATGGTGATAAGATAAATAATTTATAATATAAATTGGGAAATTGAACATAATATTAATTTATTATCTAGTGCATTTCAATAAAATATTCAATATTAATCTATAATAATGTATTATGTTCACAAAATTTTTAATTATCAATCATGCTATAATATAATAAGAGTAGAGTAGACAACACCAGGGACAAATATATCATTGTCCCCATTTTTGTATCCTTAAAAGTGTTCCTCTGCAAAGTACTAAATTTGGACCAGTTTCATTGACAAAACCAACACACTAACAGAGGGATTAATATAGTTTACCATAAATAAATAAAAAAGATTTATTTGTTGTTCCATCAAGAACTTCATTAATGTCTTTTATGGGTAGGAATAGTGGTGACAAATGAGCCCGTTGGCCTGAACAACCTGTGGCCCGACTCAAAAAAAGCTAGAGCCGAGCCGGCTTGGAGCTCTTTCATACGAGTCAATGTTGAGCAAAGTCTCAAAAATGAGATTTGAATTCAACTTGGGCCAGCCCGCGAGCCGCACTAGCCCAAATACGGATTGACCCATATGTGAGCTCGTGTGGCTTGCTTGCATAATTAATTTTTTTTTAATTTGTAAATTAATTACTCTTAATTTGTAAAATTCAACAACTTGCATAATTAATTTTGTAGTTTTTAAATTATTTTTTTATTTTTAAAATTAATAATTAAATTTTCGTATGTTCAAGTAAAAAATAAAAATAAATGAAATCCCGTGAGCCAAAGCTCGGGCTTGGCTCGAGCCTTTTTTTTTATGAGCCGGCTCTTTGCCACCTCTATGTAGGTATATCAGCAATCATGCTAATAATCAAGAAATACAAAAAAGGGACACAAACCCAATAATACTATCTTTTTCTTATTTCTTACTAATTCATCTTGTCGAGTACCACATGCCCAAACATGCATAAAATATATTTAATGAAGTTCAAAGGATTTCCAAGTAGAAATGTACATTATAGACATTCTATTGTAAACAATAACACAGCCAAATTCTTTTACTATACAGCATAATATGAAAGCAATAATTAAAATAAATTGGCTAAGATTTGGTAACAGATGCATAAATAATGAAGAAAATATTAGCTAATATATAAGGACTTGAACTACTCTTCTTAACAACATTTAAGTTGGAACCCAAATTTAAATATAATCTAAGAGACCATTATGTTCAAACAATCAATTTGATCAAACTAAGACTCAATAATAAGCAAAGAGATTCCAAGATTGGTGTTCTCAAATGAACTACCATCTTGAAGGTATGTTAGGGACCCCAATAATATTTAAGGACTTGAGCTATTTCTTTTAACGAGTTTGACCTTTTAAAGTGGAAATCCCCCAAGTCTTCAGGATGTTTCTACTTAATTACCTACGACGTGCCAGAGCAACATGTCATGTCGCTGCACTCATATGTCGAACGATGATGCTCTTTCATCTCGACCAATGTGATTTTAACGAATTTGCAGAGGTGTGGCTCCTACATTCATAGTAGAGAGAGAGGAATATTGCAATAAAAACCGTGGATAACAGTTTAAATATAGGAGAGACTCCTCCCTTTCCCAGTTATCAACATACCAATAAAATCCAATAGTTTAATATTACTTATCACATTTTTTCGTTATTTTCTATCATTCATTTAGGACTCTGAACAACAAAATAAGCTAAAACAACTTTGTTTCAGTTACTTGATGAGATTAAGGTACCCTTCTAATTCAAGGAGTGCATGCAATGCCCATTCAATACAAAGACAATAGACAATAACCGCAGAAAAGCATATAGGTTCTTCGGTTCAAAACTTCACATTTGAGGAAATTGCATCTCATACCACTGTTTGGATTGACATTTACAAAAAAATCACATTTTAATAGTTTTGACAAAATTGTCACTTTATGACCCTCAAAAAAGTTATATACCCAGGGTGTCCTTAATTAAAGCCGATTTGACGAGATGAAAAATAGTATAAAAATGCGATAAAAAATCCACTTTCTAAACCCAAAACCTCGAACTCAAACCCTAACCCCTAATCAGACCCACAATTTTGTTCTTCCCAAAACTAATTTCTTCCTGTGATTTTTTCGACTGACGATTTTCTTCTTCCCAAAACATTAGTTCCAACTATTATCCCCACTTTTTAAAGGCAGCTCGTCGACGTCAAGATAAAGTACCCTGCGCAATTTAGAAATCTGGATTTTTTCAATATTCTCCGATGGGGTTTTTTTTTTTTCATGTTTTCTATTGTATTTTTGTATTATTTATACACTTGAATCTATACGTGTGCATTTATGTTTATATGCTTGACTGTGTGTATGTATCAACTATGCATGTGAGCCAAAGTTTTAGCCCCCATTTGGATTTTTCTCTCTTCTTATTAACCACACATTTTTCAATAAAATTATATTACATATAATCCCAAAACTTTTTTTTCCTTTTTATCCACACATCCTTCAAAAAAAGCTATTCCAACCATTAAAATTTCAAATAATGAGGGCCAAACGAAAGCTTAATCTTTTAAAATTGATTTGTGTATTTGTATGTTATATTTTATAATGATCTAATGGGTGTATATATACAAAGAGTAAAACATTTTTGTTGGTTAATGATTGGTTTTGATTACATGAGCATTTATGTATATAAATGTGTGAATATGTACGGAATGGATGTGTAATTTTCTGTTTGATTGTAATGATTTGATGGGATGACCACCGTTTACGATTCCACAGTCTATTTCAATGGTAACGCACCAATTTATGGTCGTGGAGTACCATGTCTATATGGAGGTGTTCCAGTGGCACCTCCTTCTATTGGGGGTGGTGAGAGGATTGGAGGAGGTGGTACTGGTACTTTTGGGGAGAATTCTTCTTCAGCATGGTGTTGGAAGAAGGTTTGATGTTACCCATTGTAACAATATAGGTGGCCACGGTAGAGGATTTAGCAATGGATCGATTGGAGACAGAAGTGATGGAAGAAGCTGTGATTGTAGAAGAGTAGGCAGTGTTTATGGGAGGGAATTTGATTTAGGTCGTGGCAGATGTAGAAGTGGTAGACTCTAAAGTTATCTAAAGTGTATCGAGTCCAATCTCTTTGTTATTCATCGAGGAATTTGAGGATGAGTTGAACTACATGGTGCCTTAAGAAGATGAGTCAGGTAATGATGAATACATTTGAACTTCCCACCCCAGAGGTCATTGTCATTAGTTCCGACGATGAGGAGGAAGTGAATGGTAGTGAAATCTCAATGTTGATGATGCTTGAAGTGTGTGAAGAATGCTTCATGTCGTATTTATATGTTTAAATTATCTTTTGTTTATTATGTTTTATATGTAAGAACAATATTTTGTATGTCCAATCAATCATTTTGCTTGAGGTTGGTCTAGTTTAATACACACCTACGACAAACTATCGAGAAAGTCAGAGCGCATCTATCAAGACCAACAGCTTACCCATATGTATTTAATGATATCTAATGCTTTCGAAATGTAGTGGAATGGTTTTGTCTTCAAAATAAATGTTCAATAGTAATAACACCCAAATGATAATATAACATAGACAATTAATGTCATCATTGTAATGTACAAAATATTACTGAAATCACTAAAGGTCATTCAATATTCCTCATCTTTGTGTACATATTGTCCCCTATATGACACGATGAATTTCAGATTATCACTCTTGCTTGAAAATTTGAGATAGAAATGATAAGCATTCAACACAATTAATTTATTAGACTTTAATAGCATGCAACATGCATATACGAATAAATTCTGCTGAACAATTGCAAATTGATTAGGCAGAGACATTTAGTAAATGTCGAGTTCGACATTTGAACCATCGATCTTCATAGTCTAGTTCGATTGTCTGTCTTCACAGTTAGCACCTGATGAGTTGGCATTTAATGGGTATGATGCGAATGCATCTTCAAGAAGCATTAAATATGTTCATCAATACTCAACTATCAGATGACAAAATCTTGATAAAAAATATACCCAATTCACTATGACTTTCTTCTTGTTATTTGAATGGAGAAGTAAAAAAAAAACATGCTTTTTTGAGAGAAAATATCACTCATCTACTTAGCAAAATCATATGAAATATATATTATTATTTTTTTAAGAATTCTATTATCCATTGTATATTAGATAGATTCAAACGTTTCTTCTTACTAAAGCAGTCATCGTATCATGACATTAATTGAGTAATAAATACATTTATTAATGAGCAACAAATGCATGTAAAAAGATATCTAGAAGGGTAATTTGGATAATTTGCACCCCAAAAAAGACATTTTTGTGTACCTTTTCAAAATGTGACAATTTTTTTGTCCATTGATATTGTAAGGACGTCCATCTATGCAAAATCCTTTTTATTTTTCCACGGGAGGTAAAGAGGACTTTAATTAGATGATATTTACCTTTAATAATATGAACTTCCTTATAAAACTAATCAGATGATATCCACCAAAAAAATCGAATAAGGAATATAGTTGCAACATCTTATTGTATTCCCTATAAGTCTCTTCCATGTCAATCTCGTCTTGCCATATGTACTTCAGCTCAGACAAGTCATAATTCAAATAAGATTTGTCCGTCGACATTAAAGAGAAGGTTTCGGGAACAGGAAAAGAATTTCTATGCTGGTCATCTGCTTTTTAGGTGTGGAAGATTCAGCTGTAGAGACAAGTTATCCATTATTGAGGTCTTGCCACCATTATTGCAACTGTGTAAGTTAGTTTTCAGATGATTTTCTTCATATTCTACAAACTTTAGCCTTTTTATTCAGTATTTCACTCTTGGAATTTTGCATTGATGGGACCATTTGATCGCGAGACGAACTTGTGGGACAATTAGTCTTTTCCTTCAACACTATATTCAAGATGGCCAAGTTTTCGTATATGTCACAATTATCAAAAACTTCTTCATCCATTCTGCGAGCATTTCCTCATACAGTCATTATGGCTTCAGTTAGTTGATCCCTTGTAAAACCAATATTGATAGGAATTAAACACGAGATCATATGACACAATATGAATTAACAATGACTGTTCGGAAAACTAAGTGATTTGTGTGTGTGTGTATCAATTATCAAATATAATCATGAATATAATTCAACAATAATATAAACATAAAACATAAGTAGAGAGAGAGAGAGAGTTAGAAAAGTAAGATTTAGAGAGTCACGTCAAGGAAGATGTTATAAAATCGTGTTGCCAGCTCTTCGTGCAGGTACTTTCGACACTACACGGTTCTAAGATAAAATTCATATAACTCACAGTTAGTTCTCCATCTATGGGCACGACCATAGGAAAATAAATAGCGAGTCTCTCATCGAGTTGTCAAAAGTATAAAAATATAATATGAAATGCATATGAGATAACAATTCTTTAACTCGTGCTTTCTAGTTGTATATATAACAAAGAAATATCATCTCCCTTTTATAAGGCAAATTGAACTCCCCACAATAATGAATATTTAATCTATTATATAGAAGTTTCATTTAAAATAATGGTGTTTTATTAATGCATTATAATTGCTAATTAAATATAAAACTGCAATATTAATTTTGAATGTTTGAAACTTTTTTTATGTAACAACGATAACGTTGCTGCCTTAATAGGTTATCGCACTAGTCATATAATGGACCTACTTTACAAGAAGTGGAAATTTCATCCATACTGATTTTTTATTTTCCATTTGTACTGTTCATGCATTTTTTATTTCTAAATCTACTACTCAGTTTAAAAATTCACTTTCCATTCATCCCACCACGCATCTGTCTTACCACCTTCAAACCCACCACGACATTGCCTTGCCGCCACCTTCATTCACTGCTTCCATCAAACAATGAAAAATTTCAAAATCTATAAAACAAATATGATTTACTGAAGAAGAAAAATATGAATTGCAAACCTACCACAACCAACCATTGCCACCAACACCATCTCATATGCAAATTTTTTTCCCTCCGGCCATCAATATCTAGATTCAAAAATTTTAGAATTAGATCTGAATTTTTTTTTTAATCCAACTGTGATGCACAATATGGAGGTGGTGATAGTTATGCTGCAAGGTAATAGCATGGTTCTAAAAAGCGTAAAATGTGAAGACCAAATTTTGAAAAAGCAAAGGGAGGCGTTTTGCTCGAGCTTCACACCTAGGCGCTGCTTTTTAGAGCACTGGGTAATAGTAGTTGTGGTCAAGTGAGGTTTGGTGTGTCAAATTTTTTATGGTGGTGGTGGTTTGTAATTATTAAAATAATGGTGATTGGGCTTGTTGGCACAAATATGACGAGTTTCCTGAGTGTTCGCCCACCATTCTTTAGGATTGTTGACACTTTCGCATTGTGATAAAATTGCACAAATTGAAGATAGAGTGAAGAATATCGTAACTCTATATAAGAGCTCCCTAATCAACCAGGAGACCTCAGCCACAGCACGACAACCGACAGAATGGATAGTCACTGAAGGAAGGATAACTCACTATCCAATCTTCCTCCCACGCAACCATTCATTACTTCGATAGTGTGTCTACTTCAGTTACATTAGCTTGATCATTATGCTGCTGAAATTCTTGAGCTTATGACTCACCTTCTAGCAGTGTTTTGGCCTCCCTCAACCTACATCAATCCTCATCACACCATTCAAATTTCATTCAATTAAGATGTGTCCTCAAAGATAACTTATTTTTTCTTGGTCAGGTCAACAAAGTCATGAAATATTTCGACTTTTTTTATAAGATCAAATGGGTTTACGTGGACCAATACATGATTCTCTTTTAGTCTTTCTNCCTCAAAGATAACTTATTTTTTCTTGGTCAGGTCAACAAAGTCATGAAATATTTCGACTTTTTTTATAAGATCAAATGGGTTTACGTGGACCAATACATGATTCTCTTTTAGTCTTTCTAGGATTGGGTCCTATGTTAGAAAGTCTAGGAGTAGTATTACTTCCCATCCAATTTATTCCGTTTTTGTGCGATTGAACAATCACCTTTAAATTTCTTCGGATTTTTGTTATTCTCGTACTTCGAACTGTCACTTGAGTGTTCTTTTTCTTGTTGGTCTTTAAGCCTTTCTTTACAACATAGCTTTTGACACCATTGAATGACTCCCAATTTTTATTATCCTCTTCAATCCATAGACGCACAATCGATTCTTCAAGATTCATTTCCTTGTGTTTGTGCTTGAGATAACACTTGGAGTCTTTCCATAACCGAGGAAGCTTTTCATTGATTGATGCTACTTGGAATGACTCGTTGATATATACTTGTTCTCAGCTAGGATATCATGAAGGATAACTTGCAAATCTTCAACTCAACTTATCACAGTTTAATAATAGTTTACCATCTTATACTCTGAGAATTTATTGACTATGAAGTTCTTAGTACATGCATCCTTCGTCTTGTATATTTTCTCAAGAAACTCCCATAAAGCCTTTTCAAATTTCTTGTTACTAAATGCATTATATATTGCATTGCCCAAACCATTCAAGATGTGATTCTTGCACAAGAAATCAGTGTGTTTCCATGCATCCAATCCAATCAATAAATCCACTTGATTTTCCCCTTTTTGAACAATGGGATCGTCATTAGTAAGAACCTTACCAAATTCAATGTTGTTATTTTCATTTGTCTTTTGAAATCGAGTTTTTTCAGCTTCTCTCCACAGGGAATAGGAGTAGAGTGAACGGATTAGGAGGAGCAATTGCAACAAACTAAATAGAAGATGGGGAAACTGTTTGGACTGTAGGGGTCTAGTCCAAAACAGTTGGGAAATGATGAAATTTTGGACTTGGCCCAATATATTGATTAACCATTGCCCGATAACATAAATTAAGAAGCCCATAATTGGAGACCAATATAAGGTGACACGTATGTTGCTCTGGACTATTGATCACTTACTGATATCAATTGTGATGATAATGTGTATATATGGTACTTGAGTGGTTGCCCTAATTTTCACTTTTGATTCCCGTCTTGTGTAGAACCCTCTGGAGTCTCTATGTCTTTAGTGTTCCTTTCGTCTTCATTGTGTTAAACAAAACATCTGGTTTTTAGAGTGATTCTGTGTGAATATTGAGTCTAAATGATTCTTTGAGTGAAGGAAAGGGTTGATATCTATGTGGTGGTATTTTTGGTCCATTGAAGTAGCTACGATTCATTCTTTGAGGGTTAGGGTTAGGGTTTGAGGTTTTACATTTGTACAAAAAGGTACAATGTTCTGAGCTCAAGGTTGATAAAATCTTCAATGCTGGTGTTCGATTTGGTTGTAGATCTGAAAAGAGAGAAATATTCTTTACTTTGTGGGTTCTTCGATTTCTATTTCTAAAAGAAACAACGGTAGTACCATTTGTAGATATCTTTCTGTTACACCAACGGAAGATAAATACAATTAAAACTTTATCAATTACAATGCACATAACTTTGGGACAATTCACCAATTTCTTTTACAAATAACTTATTCATTTGCTTTCACCCTATATTCATATATAGAGAAATCTTTATATTAATCATATAAAAACTTTCTATCAGAATCAAGGCAAAAACCAAAATTGTTTATGATATACTTGTTGGACCATGGGGATTCTAATTTGAATGCCTGAATCATTTATCTTCCTTACCAATTATAAGCCTTTTGTCCATTTTTAATATGATTTTCACGTACTTGGAAGATAGACTCATTGACAATGGATGTAATAGTGTGAAAGAGTATGATTAAGTTGTTGGAATAATTGGTATTATTTATAGTGAATTGGAATATGTCTCTTACTACTGCAAATCAATTCCATATAATTGATTTCTAATTATTTCCTTCTTTAAATTCTGTCAAAATAGTTTACAAATTATTTTTGAGTTTCCTATTCTAATATCTTCCATTCTAAAAATGTACGGTCAAAGGTTTGTCCGTTCGATAAAATTAATATTGTACTATATTAATTTTGAAAGAAACGTTGTATCTTAGGAGCCGGGCGAAATCCATTTTAAGAAGATTTGCGTTCTCATATCTCGCTTTATTTCATCTCTTTCAAATTTTTGCGTTTTCCATGTTTGAGTAAGTCGTAATTTGTTCATTATTATGTACGTACCATGTTTTCGGTAAGTTGTTGCTCTATCCTATTTGCACGCTTGTATTTTTTATTAGCGAAATGTAAATTATGCATCAAATAATCCAACAATCTTAAGACTTCTAATTATATTGTGTTTGTTTTTACCTGTATTAACGTACTGCATATGATTTGACTTGAAGTATGTAGTTTTATACAAAAATGGTTCAGGTACTTTCTGTGTATTGGATAAATAATTAATATCGATTTGCATTCTATTTGGTACAAATGCATGCAAGTTAATTACTAAGGTCTAAGATGTATATTCTGTTAAAGGAATGGATTTTCGTGCATTCTGATTGTTTCTGGAGAGCGTAATCTAATTTCATAAAAGTACTTTAAAAATATGTGTATAATACTCGTAAATGCTTCGCATATGTTTTTTGTTTGCTAAAAAGAAAATGGTAATAATAGATGTGTGCATTCATATCGATCATTAGTTCTTTTAATGTAGTTTCTTTTGTTGCTTTCTGTACAAGTGAAAGGTTATTATTTTTTGTGAAATCACGTCACTTATATTGTGCCTATTCATATTAATTGACTAAGATTTAAGTATACCATACTATCAAACTGATGCTTCTGTATGTGATAATTTTAAACTCTGCAAGAGAACTTTAGTTCCACGAATAAAGAAATGGTTTTCATGATTCGACCATTTTTCATTAATGGGATGTGCCTGACATTGAGAAGTAGTGATGTTTGGGTTCATAAATTGGTTTTATCACTGATCGCCGTTTATGTTAAGGTAACTTTAAAAGGTTTCTTCATAACACAACCAAAGCCCCCATTGGGGGCATTGGAGCGCGATGACACCAGAAGAAAGGAGAACAAATAGCGTTTGTAGCAGTGTGACAATGAGATTATTGCCTGTGGAAGCATTCGTGATATTGAATAAATTTGGGTGTCAGTTCTGTAAATGCATATTTGAAAAAAAAAAAAAAATTGATGGGCAGGGTGTATTTCCAATTGATGGGGGTGAAATGCGATTGAAAGTAAAATGCCATGGAATAGATAATCAAAAAATTATTTCGTTTTGACACAGGAAAAATAGTGACTTCAAATCTGATTACTTTATAGAAACTTAGTGTTAGAGATTCTGAATTACAAGATGACGACGATAATGAAATAAAGATGAAGAAAATAAGAACACAACAAGTTTAGAAGAAGAGAATCCATTATGATCAATAGTTTTGTGTTTACAATATCAAGATTTCAATAATCTTAATCGAAATCTAAGCTCTTAAGAATGTTGTATATGTTTTCTCTCTTTTCTCTTGACTTCTAATACATTACAGGTCGTGACATATACCTTAGAAATAAGCTGTAGAAGAATAGGAATCAAAAAATGCGTCAAAAGACAAAACAGGAATGTGCCGGATAAACATGTCGCTCGAGCGATAGGCGAGCGACAGCCCCCTCGCTCAAGCGACAGGGCAGCGACAGGCGGGCAACAGACTCTCGAGTTATTTTTCACCGGCCTCGCTCAAACGGCCAGCTAGCGTCAAGCTAGCGAAAATACGGAGACTTTTTCCTCCGATCCATAATTTTGATATCTTAAAAATCACTCAAATTTAGACTCTGATATCCACTAGAATTTGGGTCAAACCATAACGACTCTCCACCTTGAACCAAATTTCAACACAAGGAATTTCAAGCTACAACTCCAACAATAAACACCACTCATCCTCTTCAAACAAGCCCCAATGAACTAAATCAATGATAAACACTCACTAGTTTAAACAATGTTCCAACTTAGAATTAGGAAATGGTTTTGTCATCATATCAGCAGGATTATCCCTGGTATCAACCTTGCACACTACAATATCACTACGAGCAATCACATCACGCACAAAATGATACCTCACATCAATGTGCTTAATCCTCTCGTAAAACATCTAATCTTTAGTCAAGAAAATCGTATTCTGACTTACACAGAATAATGTAGACATCTACAAGTTTTCACTGATTTCACCAATCAATCCTCTCAGCCATATAACCTCCTTACATGCCTCTATAATGATTATGTTTTCTGCTTCTGTTGTAGACAAAGTTACTGTATTTTGCAAAGTAGCTTTTCACCTGATAGCACAGCCACCAAGGGTAAACACATACCATGTAAGTGATCTCTTCTTATCGAGATTCCCTACATAATCTGAATCCTCATAACCGATGACTCCATCTAAATTTCTACCAAAATGTAAACAAGCATTTGAAGCCCCTCAAGTATCTGAAGATCCACTATACTGATTTCAAAGGTTCTTTGCCAGGATTAGCCATGTATATGCTAATTGCGCTAACTGCTTGTGCCAAATTAGGTCTTGTACAAACCATAGTATACATGAGCGAACCAACTGCATTGGAGTAAAGAACTCGAGACATATAATCAATGTCTTCATCTGACCATGGACACAAGTTAGATGATAGTTTGAAGTGGGAAGTCAAATAGTGTTGACACCCTTAACTTTCACCATATTGAATCTTTCAAGAACCTTCTCAATTTATCCCTTCTGACTCAAATACAATCTGCCAGTTTTTCTATCCTTCAAGATCTCCATTCCAAGAATCTT
>CAIGRN010077248.1:0-11263 GCA_903798345.1 Fraxinus anomala
TGGATCTTGAGTTGGGTTGTTAAATCCTACTATATTAAAAAGGGAACTTCCTTGCTACTGTAGAGGCAATAGTAATCCAATGAGATGTTACTATTCATTCTCTCATTTTTCATTCCTCCAGTCCTCCAACTTTATGTATAACACTTTGGAAATTATGATTTTTATATTTCCATTTCCAGTGTGATGTCCTTTTATGGGCTTATATCTTAGCAATTTGGAAGTTTATGAAGAAGAAGCTAATAAAGTAGATCCTAGCTGGTTTGTTTCCATTTTGACACGTTTTTCTGCATGACCTTTTGAGGAGGGAAAGTCGGATTTTACTGGAGGTTGTCAGGGTTTGGACCTAAAAAAGGAATAATGGCAAAGACGATAAATTCGAACTTGGTGGTTGCATCCATGAACTCCGTAATATAGAAGATACGACCATGATCTAGAGGTATGTATGAGGCGCATGTATCAATTTTCCAGCTAGATACTCTGCATTTGAACAAGAGGCATTGCTTGATAAGTAAATAACTGCATCTACTATAAACCAATTGAGTAAGAATAAATAAATTCTATGATTATAGAGATTTGTGTGGGTATGTAGAAATATATGTGCCTATGTTTGGTGTGCCCATTTGAGCTATATGAACGAAGCAAATAGTTTTGATTTAGAGCTCATGGGGTAATAGGTACAGCCTATAGCTAAAACAAAAATAATTTTTTTATTTGTTTCTCTTTTTCCATTTTTTTGGGTATGTTGAGGTGCTGCTTTGCTATTGGTAAATAATTTTGGAAATGAAAGGATAAACATTTCAGATTTCTACTTTCAGTTGTAAATTATCTGAATAAAAAATCAATAGAAACAAAATAAATCATAAAAAAGGTGATGACATAATTCTTTTGTTCTAGGTAATGTATATCTCGCAATTTGGATATTTATATTCAATTACCTCTTTTAGTTTATTTTTTTATTTTTTATCAATTATAGCTATTATGTATAAGTTTCGTATCGATATCGTTTTAAATATTTTTGGGATGTCTGTTAGGGAGGATTGGATAGGACTTCTTGTTCACTATATTGTCCAATCTTGTCAAATATTGTGTACGAAACACACCAATTATGTTTGAGCTAAAGAGAAGTGACTAAAATATCTTTCTCCTTTCCATGATTGAACCAATCAAACATGGAACAACATATCATTTTCTATGTCATAGAAATAGTTCACCAGACTGCAGTTTTATGCCGTATTATGATACTCTATATAAGAGGTTTTTAATTTTTCCTGTCTTGTGCTATGCATCTATTCTTCTTTTGGATTTAATCATGTAACCCTTAATTGTTCATTATTTTCTGTGCTTCAATAGGTCAAGGGTATGGTCTTACTGAAACCTTACTGGTGGAATATTTTGTGATATGATGATACGTCAGTTAGTCGAGTTGACCCTCTGCTACCTTGCTCGTTCATCAAGATAAAATGTACACAATTGTATTTCACTTCAAAGTATCACGTACGTGTTTCCAGTATGTATATTTCTTCTTCATGAATGAAAGACATAATTTCCGTTTTGGAGTATTGGATTGCTTATATCAATTCTTTATTTTATAACATCCCTGAAAAAAATGTTTTACGTATAATTTTATCTCTAAATTTTAGTTGGTAGACTGGCCGAAGAGTGGATATTTAATTAGCGATTCTCCAGTGCCGCATGGAGGAATAGTTATTAACGGACAAAATGTTACCCTTGGATATTTCAAAAATGATGAGAAATCAAAGGAAGTGTACAAGGTAAGTAATTTTGAAATTTTGTGCCTTTTTTTTGTATCTCACTGACAAAGATCATGTTTGGCTATGCCTGAACAGTTTACTTATCAGTAAATAAGTAACATTTTATTGATTAAAATTGGAAATAAGTAAAAGTTACTTATTTTGATAGTAAAACAAATGTTACTTTCAAAACTTAAATAACTTTTTAACTTAAATGTAAGAAAAATGTGATTTATCCAAACATGTGTGGAAATTGAAAGTAACTTTTATTTATTTTAAGCTAGCCAAACGTGCTCTTTACTCTGTGTTAGATGTATTTACTTTCTTAATATGTTGATGCTTAGGTTGATGAGAAAGGAATGAGATAGTTCCATATGGGTGATGTAGGGAGATTCCATGTTGACGGATGCCTTGAGGTTATTGATCGTAAAAAGGATATCGTCAAACTACAGCATGGAGAATATGTTTCTCTAGGGAAGGTACATATTTTATGTACCCTTGCAGTTAGCGTGTTTTTTGTCGTTAAATGCATTGAAGTTCACCCACCTATACCGTTGTTTCACTTTTGTCACCATCGTTAAACTTTAATTTTTGATTCAATTTAAGCATTCAATCTTGTCAAATTAATGAATATGATGATGTTGTATGGAAAATTCAGTTTGTCCATGATTTTTGTTGTTCAACTTGGTAAAACCGCGTCTTGTTGGACGAGTTTTGCTTTCCTTTTTCTTTCTTTCTTTCATTTTTTGTGTATTTATAATAAAAGCTCATTTTAAATTACTTCTCCAAAAATATGCATTTTGCCTATGCTAATGGACTTTCATGCCACATTTCCGTTAATTCTGTAAGACATTTCCTAAATAAAATAAAAATTAAGTTCAGACACTAACTTGAAACAAAAGTTTGGTACCTGAATGAAACAATGCCTTAAGTTAGGTGACTAACAATATGCATTTTTTGTTCAATGGCTTCTATCTGCTACATACGTTTAGAAGATAATGGCTAATCTTGTTTGCTAAGAACTTGATGCCAGTCGATGAATGGATTTGGTATTGTGAACCAATTTTCCATCCTGAGCACCTTACGAGATCTGACTTCTCCATCTCCATTTGGGTACTTCTTATCGAAAAGCTTATGTACTTTTTGGGTTTAACCAGATTGGTTATATTATGAAAATCCTGAAGTCACCAGTGGCTGAATTACTTTTAAGTTCGGTCGAACTTGAGATACGTCAAACTGGAAGATAAAGTTAATGAGCCTAAAATTTGCTCAATTTATTAATCCATGTCTTCCCATTTTATTTTGCTATTCAATTCAAAGTGTTTGAAGACCTTAGCAATGAACAAGTCTGTTTTAGTTTTAAATTAAATGAGATGAAGATGTTGGACTTAAATTTCGCGTGAGAGTTCAAAATAGTAAGATGTGTATCTCCAATGACAAGAACATATGTTCCTGTAACGTTACCTATATCTCTGACCACTCCGTAGCTTGCCTTGGAACTTTTTGTGCTTCATGGAATTTAGTTTCCCATGGAAATTTGTTCTTCCTAAACATTCATTTTGAATATAAATGACTTCTCCAAGTTTTCTGCTCTATCATACTTGAATCCACATTTTTAAATTTTGTATTGATGGATGATCTTGTCTATACTTTACCTATTCTTCATTTTATATCTGCTTATTGAAGATTCCTTGTGCCTAAGATATATATTTTTGCAGCCTCCATTTACTTTTCTGAATTATGTTGTTGTTTCCATTTACTTTTCTAAATTATGTTGTTAATACGAGGTATACTTTATTCTTCTAAATTATTTTTTGTTATAGGTGTTAAGACTATATAAGCAAGTTGACTTTGAAATTACAAGCAAGCTGGTATGGCCACATGCATAGTTTTCTTTATATTGCAGTGGCCCTTGTTTCCCTTAAAAATCTTTTCTATTGATCTTGAGTCCATATTCAGGATTTCTAGATTGTACTGAAATAACGGATGCTGTCTTAAAGAAGGGCTCGTGGTACATCTAGGGAGATCACAAGTTTTATTAATCATATATGGTTGAAACTTTTAGATGAACCTCACATGCATTGTTCTGGAACCATTAAATAATCAAGCATTTAGTTGTTTGATTCATTCACTTCCAGAGAATTGGATTTGTCTATTTACTAACATTTAATTTGTTTCATTCTTCAGTGGCATTTGTTCAGATCCAAAAAATTGGGAGTTATTAGTTTTTTTGGATGATGATACAAAATACAGGTGGATACGATATTTTTTTTGTCAACTAGAAAGAACTAACTGTATATGTTGAGGGGTTAGGTAGGTGCTTTACTTCTATTACCTCTCTTAATCCCTTGTCCTAATAATTAATCTAATGCAGTAATTCCAATATTTATTATATATTCAAATCCCGACGTTTATAAACAACCACGAGAAGAAGAATAAATGATAGTGTAAGAATTATCCATTCTGTTTTAGCATATGCATGTAAGTTCCATCCTAGCTCATTGGTTTTATTTTGTAAATGTTGCATCATATCCTTTTACAACTTCTTTGCTATCCATTTTCATTTTTCGATGCATACTTTATTATTTAATGGATCGAATATTTCTTACTCCTGTAAACCTTCAATCTTTATGTATGTCATTGTCATGTTATACATACACATGATGTTTTCAGTTTTAATTTTTGGTGAGTTTCTTTGTGCAGTAATATCAGCTTTTGAAATGATAACCTTGTTAAATAGAGCATTAGCGAGACAATAATATACTCCAAAAACTATTAAATAATGCAATAAATCTTCAACAACCTTTTTTTTTTGTTTTTAACATCTACAATTTCTACACTAATAAAAACACTACAAATGCAAAATTCGTGCAACACGTGTGAACGAATAGTATCAAAAAAAAAATCACTATTCCAAAATATATTTTCTCGAAAAACACATTTTAATAGAGCCCAAACAAGGGCTCAAAGATGGTGAATAGTGCATTACCAAGAGTTACAACTTCTCATAAGGTCACATCACATCATATTTATAATTTACATAATTGAATCCAAGGAAAAAGAGTAAAAAAATCGAAGAAATCACGAACAGGTGCATAAGCACATGTTTTAGCTTGCACTGCGCACGGCTGCCTTGGCCTACAAAAATATCTGCAAGTTGGACTAGGTCATCCACATGCTCTAGCGACCCCAGCTCGTGCTCCTTTATCATCGTGAACCTCCTCCTAATAATTATATGCTTCATGCAAATGAATCTTATCCATGTTAGAACATGATCGATTAGTTGGTACCAAAGACTCTGTACCTCTGAACAGAAAGATAGAAGAAAAAAACCAACTAAAAACTTTAAATAAAACAATGATAGAAAAGATTGATCAACAAATACTAATAATGTGATTTTTTGCAAAACCACAAATAACAAAAAATAATAAGATTTCAATAAATTATTTGTTATTTCAAAAGTCATATGAGCAAAATAATATTGTAATGGACAATATCTTCGCCTTTAAAGTTATTATTGATATTATTTTCAAAATGAGAATCCTAAATCATACTCTGTTAATGATTGTTAAATTATAAATAATTGGCCAATATGGAAAAATCATATAGACAAAGTTGATTTCCTTGGAGAAATGTGTGTGTGTGTATCATATATAGAAGTCTTGAAGATGTTCTTCAAAGGAAGAATATCTTTGTGTCCAAGACGTTTCCATTTTGAAAATGGGTAAATGGACAGCTTTTGTAAAATATGAAAAT
Organism: Fraxinus anomala; assembly: GCA_903798345.1. Lineage (NCBI taxonomy): Eukaryota > Viridiplantae > Streptophyta > Magnoliopsida > Lamiales > Oleaceae > Fraxinus > Fraxinus anomala. Next base: position 5,508 of record CAIGRN010077248.1, read on the forward strand.
GTGTGTATCGTATAGAACTCATCTCTCACTCACTTTGCTGTGTAAGAACTCTCTTGTAAGGAAATCTGCAAGAAAGTTTGAAAAACCTTATATATATAGAATTTAAAAATCAAAGCAAGATAGAATCGCTTGCCATCTTGCGAAAATTTATTTTGAAACAAGGTTTTTCACTTCTTTTTGCAAAACATCTTTTCAAACTTTACAGTCTGCTTTTAAAATAAATTTTTTATTGATTAAATCATCTTGAAATTTTGAAATCATAAGGATGATTACGAGAATCTCCTTTTTGATTGTGGAATAGTTTTTTTAAGGACCAGTCCAAATACCCGAGTAGTACATGACAATTTGTTCTTCGCTTGAATTTGAAGGGACTTGTTTAAGGACACCACTGTACCCTAAATTTGACGCATCTGTCTCAGCAATAATAGAGGCAGTAGGGTCAAGAATGGATAGACACGTAATGCTTTTAATGGCTTTTTTGATTTTTGAACTGGTAAGGTGCATTCATGACTTTAAGGATCATGTTGCTTTTGCAGTCTTTTGAAAAAAGGGGCACATAGGATTATAATATCTTTAATAAAGTCTCCTACATAATTGATACAACCAAGAAATCTTTGAATGCTATTTTTGTCTAAAATTTCATCAGAAAATATATCTGTGAAATCTAGACTTCTTTGAACTGGTGTAAGTGTTCCTAAATGAATGGTATGACCTAGGAAGCTAATTTTAGTTTTACATAAGACAACTTTCTTAGCTGAAACAGTTAATCCATTTTGTTTGACTACATGAATGAATATTAAAATGCTTGAAATGCTGTTTTAAACTTTCTGAAAAGATTAAAACATCATCGATATAAACAATAATAAAATTTTTGAATGGATTGAAAATATTGTTCATAATTTTTTGAAATTTAGAAGGAGCATTTTTTAGACATAATGGCATTACATTCCATTCATATTGACCAAAAGAACATTGAAGGCAACTTTGTATTTATCTTCTTCTTTAATTTGAATTTGCTAGAATCCTCACTTCACATCAAATTTTGAGAAGATAACAGCTTTGAATAATCTGCTTAACCGATCTTTCTTTTGAGGTAATGGATATTTTATCCATTGAAGAGCAGAATTGAGAGATTTGTAATTGATAACCAAACGAGGGAATCCTCGTTCAATTTCAGTAGAATTATTGACATACAAAACTGAACAGCTCCAAGGCGATTTGCTTGGTCTTATTAACTTTTTATCAAGAAGATCTTGAATCTATTTGGTGCAATGATCAAGGAGATCTTTGTTCATTTGAATATGACGTGATTTTGTAGGAATATATGATTCATGAAAATTTGGAGTATAATGAAGAGAAACTACATGTTTCTTCCTATCCCAAAATGCATTTGGAATGGTAGAACATATCTCATTCTCAATACACTTTTGAAAATTAGAAAAAATTTCAATAATTGAAGATTCTTGAAGTCTTTTTTCAATTCTTTGAAATTTAATTTCTTATTTAAGAAATCGAATGTGATTTTTCTTGAAATTAATATTGTAAACGATTCTTGAAATAGAAACTTCTTTCAGCATATTAACATCCTTGAAAGAAGTAGGATTTGTAAATTTGAAGACAATTCTTTGTCCAAAAATTGTAGTTCCTTTTGAATCGGCTTTAGAAGGATTAATTTGAACAATAAAAAGAGTACCAAGAATAACTTCTTGATCCAAGTCTTTTACTAAATAAAAAATATTTTTGAAACAAATGTTTTAATTACAAACATGAGATTTTGAAAGTTTATACTGAATATTGAGTTTTTTACCACTGGCTCCATAAAGTCGCTCAGTAATTTTTTCAAAATATTTTGTAGGGATAAGTCATTCCCTAATGCAATTTTGATTAGTACCAGAATCAATTAATACTCTTCTATGAAGTTTGAACTCTTTATTGACAACAATAGTCATATTGCAATACAAGTATGAAGTTCAAAATCTTTATTGATAATAATATCCATTTGACAATACCATTTCTCAAGTTGAATACAGTTAATACCATTAACCTTTTCTTCTTCAGTTTGAAATTTATGAGAAGATTTTGAATGAACACTTTTGGAACTGGAATTAGAATTATGAGATTTTGAATCAGAATTTGAGTGATAAGCATGAGAAGTATCATCATCAGACGATGAGGTGGATAACTCTTTCGCATAGTCTTTGATTTTAAGATGAACAACTTCCATCTTAACATCTTGCATTTGTCTTTCAAGATTGAAAATTTGAGTTTTCATAGTATTGATTTCTGATCTTAAATCAGAACTAGAAGCTTTGGATTTTTCATTTTGAAATATTTTCATGACATCATGAATATTGAAAGATTCAGGAGTTGAGGATGAAAGAAAAAGAGCATTGAACTTATTTTTTAGTTTTCAATCAGGGATCTGATCAATGATTTCTTTAATAAGTTTTTTTTTTCTTTTGTAAGAACATTTATGGTTGTCTTTACTTTGACAAGATGAGGATGAATTTGAACTATTTTCAAAATCAGAATCTTCTTGATCTTGAAAAACTCGTTCAATTTCGGAATTTGAGGAATTAGAATCAGAATTGATAAGATTGGAAAGTTCAAGTTTAGTATCTTCATCACATTGAAGATTACTAATATTTCCCTTAAGAGGACATTTGTTTGAATAATGACTAGATTTGTTACATTTCCAACATGTAATATTTGAAGTTCTTTTCTTCNAAGATTACTAATCTTTCCCTTAAGAGGACATTTGTTTGAATAATGACTAGATTTGTTACATTTCCAACATGTAATATTTGAAGTTCTTTTCTTCGAAAACTTTCTTTTTGAAAAATTTTTGGGAGGAAAATTTTGAAAATTCTTTTTCTTATCAAAATGTTTTTGAGAATATCTTTTCTTGAAATGAGAAGAAATATTTTTCTTTTTTGATCTTGAAGGAGGAACAATTTTTTCAAATCCATGTTGTTCACAGAATGATCCAAGTTCCTTGCGATCATCATATCTTTCTAATTTCAATTTGGCTTTGAGTTTGAGGTTGGTCCAGAGAGATAATCCTTCTCGATTAAGGTTCCGGACTTGAAAATTTCTTGAATTGAATTGAGAATCTTGAACAGTTGATTGATTGAGCTTGTATTCCATGTGTTGTCTGCCCACTTGTCTTCTTTTGAAAATTATTGTCCTTCCTTCCCGACTTTTGAGATGCTTTATTACAATGACTTTAATAAAGTTGTTTGTCCTTTGTATGTCGACAAGACTGACAGAAATAATTTGTTAGCTGACAGACACATATTGAAAAGCATTTTCTTTGATTTTTGAACCTGGTAATTTCTGAGTTCATCAAGAAAACTGGGTCCATGTAGTCATTTTGAGGCGGAGTTTCTTTGAGTTTCTTCTTCAATTAAATCGTCGATATTATAACCAAAGCACATATCTTCATTTATTTGTATCTTCTGAGTCTGAAGAATAATATTTTGAACTTGATTTCTTTGACAATGCTTCAGCAAGAGCAACAATTTTGTCCTAAACAATTTGCAATTCCTCTGGTGTTGTACATTGATTGATCATTGCTAATAATATTGATTTTTCAGCAAGAAAATTGGTTTTCTTATCAAATTCTTTTTGAGGTAATTTTGGAACACCGAAATTTCTTTGCTCTTGAATCCATGAATTAATTGCTTTGGGACAACAATTTGTTTCATGAAGTTTTGACCACCATTTTATTTTGAAACGTCTAACGATCCTTTTGATGTTATAGTCTTTGTATTCTGATGGATTTTTATTTTGAATTAATTGGAAGTCTCAATAGAATATCCACGGAACTTTGAGATTGTGAGCAAATTGAAATAAAAGAATGGATGTCTACTGAATAGAGGTTTGGTTAGCTCGTATGTGCCGGGGTAGGTGTTTAAGGTAGCCCCATTTATAGGCTTTGGTGAATCGTCAGTCTAACTTGTAACATTGTGTCTACAGTGGTAAGATTACTGCTTTTCTTTGCATCATTCAACTATGTCTTTTTTATCTAATTGGTTTAGTACAGGTGGAAGTTCAAAAGAAGGAAATAAAAATGTCAAATTATTTTCAAGATAACAATGAAGAAATTGATTATTAGAATAATGCATCTTTATGTGCATCTGCATCAAACAATATTTCAAATGACATCAATTCAAAAGAGCTTCAAATTGCTCAAATTGAGCAAAAACTTCAAAATTAGACTACCCCATAGGTAGATAAAAGTTCTATATATGAGATAGGAAAATTCGATTTTACTCAAAGTTATGTTGTCAAAACTTTAGAATAAACTATTTCTGTCAAAAATCAAATTGTTTCTATTAATAATATATTCATATTGGTCTTGTTCAAATTGCTGTCAAACCCTTATTTAGACTAGGTCTTAACATTCCTGTTCTCTTAACCTTAAGAGATAAAAAGGCTATTAAGGTTTAAACATTCTTTACTTTCCATGCTTGAGTCTAATCTCGAGAGTGGTTCAGTATTTTCAAATTGTTATCCAAGTTTCTCAATTAGCCTTCAAGATGGAGCTATTCTCAACGCTCTTAATCTTCGTATTCAAACAAAAAAGTTTGATGTTGATGATCGTTCAAAAGTCTTTGCTCTAATATACAGAGTATATTACAAACTTTTGAACACTCAACTCAATATTCGTGCTCTTAGATCTTCCTCAAGAGATGAAAGTCTTTTGGTTGAAGTCAATACACTTCATTCAAATGTCATGATTCCTAAAAGAATTCCATGTAATCTTCAAGAAAGGGGTTTACAATAGGATTTTGAGAATGCACAAAATCCTATTCCTACTCCCGTAAGAAGGAATCCAGAACAAATTATTCATTTCCCGATGGTAATGTCAGAGTTATCTTTGACAAACCAACATCTTCTTCAAATACTTTTCAAAGATCTCATTCATCCAGATTTGATGATAGATCTAAAATAAATTCTTTTCAATCTGCTAGATTTTCAACATCTTCTAACAAATGTGTTAATTTTAATCCAAAAATTCCAAAACCATTTTATCAAAATGACGAATCTAACAAAGAAGAAGAAGTAGAACCTCCTACTTCTCCCACTTTATCAAATATGGTCCCTCCTCAATCCGAGAAGCTTGATCGGCAAAGCAATGTCATTTCTTATAAAATTGATCGAAGAAATGATTTCAAAATTAATCAAACTCCTAAAGTCAAAAAAATTCGACATCTTATCAATAAATCTTTTTCAAAAGAACAAATTGAGTCTTTATAGGAACAATTTCATAATTCTCGAGAAGATATTAGTTTTTATGAATGGACTTATTTCAAAGTTTTCAAAAAAATTCCTTGCAAAAGCAAAACAAAAACTATTCAAAATACTACTTCAAAAAAAAAAATTGGAAAACTTCGTCAGGTGAAACTATTCAATCTTCTCACTCTCCTCTCAACAAAATTGTTGTTCTACATGGAACTACAGAAATTATTACATCTCCTTTCATAAAGACTGAACGCGCTGATGACTCTTTTGTTAATGCAAAAGACATAAAAAAAATATTCAATCCCAAAATAATTATACTAATATTGTTCTTCAATCTATGTGCACTTAGCTCAATAGAATTGAAATCAATTCTGAACCTGGGCATTCCGGGCCTTCAAACTTAGACAAAGGCAAAAAGAAGAAAATTGAAAAGTCTGTTTCATCTTTATGCCATTTTCATGAAGCTCCTCCCAAAAAATTATATTCAAAAGAAAGTGTTCTCAAAGAAC
>CAIGRN010077255.1:0-12007 GCA_903798345.1 Fraxinus anomala
GATTATAAGCGTTTTTTAAAGTACCAATTTTGAGCGTTTATGAGCGGATCGATTTTGAATAGTATGTTTGGAAGATTATTATTCACCAATTCTGAATGTTTTTTTAAAAGAATAAAACTATGTATATATCCCTTAGTAAAGTTTTCTTTTATATGAATTTTTTTACTCATAAGTGATATTTTACTTATAGATAATTTTTTTTATATATAAGTTAATATTTAATTTAAAAAACTAATTAAAATTTTAAGTTAATAGTTTTTACTTATAAGTTAATTTTATACTTTTAAATAACTTTAAGTGATTCTTTTTACTTATAAGTAATTTTTTTTAATATTTTTTAAGTGAAATTGTCTTATTAGTAGTGTTTTTATTTTATAAATTTTTTTTTACATAAAAGTGTTTTTTTACTTATAATGTAATTTTTCTTATCTTACAAGTAATATTTTTACTTATACATATTTTATAATTATAATATTATTTTTAAAATGATAAATATTTTTTTAATTAATATTTTTATTTACAATATAATTTTGAACAAAATATATTGGTTACAAATAATTATCTTATAAAGAGTAAAATTAGAAGAAAATATGAGAAACGACCAAAATTCGCTTATTTGATGAGTTAAGAGAACTGCTCAAAATTACATTTCACCGATTTTGGGTAGTTTTAAACATCCAAAATCGATGCTCGAAGAAATTAACAAGCACCGATTTTTGCAACAATTCATAAATGGTGTCATCCAAAATCGATTAAAAAAAAAAAACCCCTCCCAAGCAAGCCCTTATGGTTGGCACAAATGGGTGGAGATTGAAACATCACTATTTTCGTTTTGTTTAGTTATTCATTCTTTATTTTAATTTTTTAACTATGATTAAAAGTTAAACACAAAATACAAGAATTGAGACGGGATGAGTAGACACTATATGTTCCAAGTCCCGATAGGTGCTTCTTCGATTAAATCCATTTCTTCATTTTTCTCTTTGGAGCGAACGGATTCTCCTGAAGTCAAATATGGGGCGGGTCTGTATTTATTTGGTTGGGCTTGTGTTGAAAACTCCATGGAATGGTTTGTACTTTTGTTGGTTCGGAATAGAGTAATGCTATTCATCTCCATTATGGTTGAACTTCAATCTATGTGGCAATTACATGATATTAAATGATAGATTCATTTAAATACAAAATTACATGACTCATTTAATTGAGTCTATCATTTAATGGCATGTAATTATCACATAGATTGAAATTCAACTACAGTGGGGATGAATAACATTATTCTTCAGAATATGACTGCAAAACAGCTAGGAGAGGTTGATGACAACCATTTGTTTGTTGATAATATTCTTTGAGAATTATTTTATTTTATTTTTCTCTGGTAATAAAAAATTGTAACAATATTTTGTGACATGTACTTATCAACTGATAGTCTTAAAAATTGTGCGTAGACTTCATTTGATTGGATTTCGACCTCATTAACTATATTTTTGTTAATGAATTTTATTCTAAATAACTCGTCCCTTTATAGCGAATGTGCCCACGAAGAACAGGAGTGACAACTTCAGGCAAGCTCAATTGAGGTTGGTGACCATCAGTCTGCATCACCTCAACTATGAATTTACCGCCAAGGTTCTGATGGATATAATCAAAAACCACCACCGAAAACAGCTGAGTCTTTCATACTTTAAAATATGTGACAGGGTACAGTAATATGGCACAAGAGATGTCGCATGTCACTTTGAAATATGGTTTGTGCCACACTTAATGCTATGTCGGGTCTCATGTTGAATAATGTCCTGCTGAATTTTGGCATGCCACTGTTTTCATGTCACCTCTTACAGCTAGAAATGCAAATCCATCACACCACGCCTTGTAATTTGATAGCATGGCTTCAACTAACTGTCGAATCTCTTCATGTTCAAATCCTAGTTTGTATCTTCCAAGTACCTGGATATGAAGTTAAGCGAAAAACATGAAATTGTGAATGTTTAAATGTTACAACTAATTGAAAGCACTACACAAAAATGTGCTAAACGAATTTTAAAAAATGTGTAATTAAATAAGCAAAGCTCAAAATTCAACACAAAGGTTGACCAAAGCGTAGGAAATATATGTAGGAAAATCTGGAAAAAATTAATGAACTTCAAGGCACGAAAATCGTTATCTTTTAAGAGATGTTTCTTCCCTATCCAACAAAGTCACGACTGGGGTATAAAAGAAAATCTCTTTCGGGATACAATGGAGGTGTTTGATTCAAACTGTGACTATTTGATCAAATCAAAAAGACACTCTATAAAGAAACTGATGATACCAAGAGAATAATAGAAATAACCAATTTTGTGTTTTTTTTAATGTATTTTGCAAATGAGAATTCGCCCAGAATATATAGAAATGGAGGCAACCATTTGAATATGTGTGTCCCTAGAAATTAATGAACGCATCTTTTGGAAGAAACTTTTAAAAAACGAACTGATGCTTTGATTTGATAACAACAACATACCTATTCAAAGACTTCCGAAAATAAAATTCTTGCCCCCCTGAACCCTTGTAACCTGACCGGGTAGATCGATCCCCATTGCGTAGTGGCAAAACATTCGCAAAGCAAAAGATGAACATGCAAAATGATGAAAAATATCTAACACAAAGGTACTCCCAGGACACGATTGGGGCCATGGCGCATTCAAGGTAAATCCCATTTAAAAGTTAATAGGTGTAAAAATTACATAATTAAGTTCACGATGGTCCGGACTTGAGAAGCCCATGATATTAATCCCCTGTCTGGTCGCGATTATCCCTGAATTTTTATCAGTATTTGGAACGTTATACAGTGTTGCGTGAGTCCCAGCTCAGCTGCAATTGTTGACACAAAAAAAAATAATAAATAAAAAATCAACCGTAATTCTTTTTAATTTGAAATCTCAGAAATATTGTGCTGAAGACTTTTGAATGCAAAAAATAAAAAGTTGAGTGGTCATTTCTCATTCCACTAAAATTGTTGGGTAAGGATGCATTCAACAATTGCAGTTGAGCCGGGACCCACTGTACTGTATAACGTTACAAATATTGCAAAAAATATTGGGATAATCGCGCTAGATAGGGGCTAACTAGAATTGAATAGCTAGTGAATTTGCATCCACTACAAGATTTATTCTCTGGAAGTTAATTTTAGAGAAGATTCAAAGTCCGAAGAGCTCATTTGGAACTTGCTAAGCAGTAGCGTATAACATGTCAATTCAACAAATTTAAATTTAATTTTTGGGACTTACACTTACAAACAATTAATTAAGATGTCATATCATTTGCTACTTCATTTCTTGTTGTAATATATCTCCAAGAAAAGAAATTTATATCCACAAAAAGGAAGAAGGTTAAAAGTCAAAATAAATCCCCATAGGTATTCATCTATTTCATTGAACAATAAGAGTCTTAACTTTGGATCATGATTGTGAAAAGAGTAAAACTATATGTACAAATTAAATGATACAATCACGCTGCATGTACATTCTCGTTTACATCCTCGTTTACAGAATTTACACTTCGCGAGATCTCGCACTCATAATAAATACAATTAATTCAGTCACTCATTTTTGCTGCATAATCATCTGTACACCAAGATGTATACATTTTCTATATAAATGACTACCTTAAATGATAAAATCTCGAGTCACCTTACATTCGTTTAAATGATCTTATCATTTTACCTCAATTTGGAATTTGACACGTCGTGTCGAGATCATCCCAATGTGTACTTATAACATTATTCATGTAAAAATTAAAGACCTACGCAACTGTGCAATTAATTCAAAGATATTCTACTATAATACTTCAAGAATTCATCTCAATGTTTACCCATCCAACATATACAAACCAGTTTCAAAGTCAAAGATCTAACCTCAGAGATGCAGAGATGGTGACACGTTTAGTGAAGAGATTGGGTCGGGTTATCGAAGCTATACAGAATGACCCACGAATATACACGATTGAACCCGAAGCTCCTCCAGTATTGCAAGCACGCATAGGCATCTCCTTCCAGTTTCGAATACATTTCGAAATCAAAGTAATCAGGGTTGGTGGTTCCAGCGATCATATATTATCAAACAGTATGACCCGATATTCCTTAACCAGATGTGGTACTAGGTGTTTCCAAACCGACTGGTCAGTTCCGAATCCGTGAGCTAATACTATGGTTTGGTCACCCAAACCTACATTTTTAACATTGTGTGCTTCTTTGACTAAACCCATTTTCTTCCTCGTAGCAAACGCATTTTCCTGAGGTTGAAATTTGGGGCGGTCACTGAGTTTTAGCATACTTTGAATATTTGGTTGAAAATTTAATAAAAAATTTGAACTCGTATGATTAAAATTGAAATTTAATTAATTGATAAAGTTTTAGCAAAGTTTTCACTTAGTCATATTCTCTTACCATATTTCACCCTAAATTTCATTAAAGTAATTATTTTCTCTCCATTCTCATCAATATATCTCGCTGCTTCTGTTGTGCTCACAAAAGTGAAACATGTGTAAGAATTTGACGTGTGTTAAGACCTTCAATACGATCGTACATGTGATGAATGATTGTACATGTTAGGGTTTGTGACCATCATCGTGTAATTTTCTATTTGTGAAATTTATTTGTCATTTTCAGCAGAATCATGTTTCTATTTGTCCGAATATAATTGTAACATTAGTTATGTATATCCTGTATAATGTAATATTTGTGTTTCTGTGACTTCATTTTTCCTCGTAAGTTGTGGCAAATACGTATAAAATGTGTCAAGTTGGCATATGTGTCTCCTCAAAGTTGTGCCAAATGTAACTTGTGTCAAATTTGTAGCATTGTGTAATCCAAAGTAAAATTCAAAAATCATGACACATTTGTAATGTGACATATCTCCATTTTACTCACACTTGTGAAATAATCAATTATTTAGGAGAATCTGGATTTCAAAAATTAAACCTAAAATAATATTACCTCAATTATCATGATTTGTGAAACTACAGAATGAAATTGATTTTTTTTTCTATAATAAATACATATATTTAAAAAATTAAATGTATGACCTGATACGTGAGAAGGAAACCGTGTAATGAACTGGTCCACAAACCTTTGTTTTTGTATTTTTATTTTCATTTTCCTTCAACAGTTAATCCAAATAATAAAGAATTAAAAAACAGTTGAATCCGATCTACATTCACGAGATAGTAATATAAGAACCTCGTTTCCAAATAATCTTAACTTTGATACTATCATGCCCCGATTCCAGGATGTCAAACTCACGAAGTTGTCTACTGTCATTGATTCTACACAACATTTATACATCTTAATCCTCTCATTTTTCTCCCAGTGATTTAATTCAAATGTGCCTTGGAAAACAAGTAGCTGAACTACAGCCTTTTATTCAAGTGCTTGCAAATCATACATATATCAAAGCATATTAAAAAAAATCTAAGGGACCCCTTGGCGGTTCACCGCATCAGTGGAGGAGAGTTGAGCCTGGGAATTGGTGGCGCCGCCGCCTTTCTCAGTCGGCGCGTCGGTGGAGCTGGCAGCGCCTCGGCCAGGTTGAGGCTGAAGGTGTCCCTGTGTTCCATAGCCTTGTTTCTTGTAATCCTCCAAATCTCTGTACTGCGTGTATGGACTAGTCTCCACCGGTAGCCCTTCTAAATTCCCCTTCTTTTCAACATTTTCTTGTTTTCTATCCATCTGGATTCAATCTGCAGTTTCTTCTAGTTTATTTTGGGTTCTTCGATTTGGTTTATAATATTTGGCTGTGGATTAGTACATTCACCGTTTTTGTTATATAAGGTTGTTGATTCTCTTTGTAATGGCGCCACATGTCATAGAGGTGTGTATTTTTTGCATGAGGTGTCACTCATTGAGTGAATGAAGGCTAAAGCCATGCAAAACCAAATAAATATTGGGGTCATTGTTGACTTGTTTCTTTACTATATTTGCACCCACAACTCACGAAAAACATTGCTAAAATAAAAATGAATTAATCAAAAAATATCATAGTAATAATGACTAATGAGCAGGACTTATGAGATGTATGCCGGTAATAAGAATCAAATGCAAGTTAAAGAATCATTCGATTCATTTAAGGGGCATAGTGGCATCCCCGTCGTGGACCAACCTGATGGATCGTGCTTAAATTCAAATTAGACTCGTTCGTTGTTTGAGCTACTCGATATAACCGTCAATTGTATTATATTTTTGCCAAAATAAAGAAACCAAAACACTCCCTTCTTTCTAATTTGAAAGTCCATTTTCTCTTTTTGAGATGATCAAAAGCAATTTTTAAAATAATTTTAATATTATTCTTACTTATTCAGAGTATGTAATATGACTGATGTTGAATAAATTTTTACATACAAATTTTGCTGAATAAAAATGAAAATTAAATATAAAAGATATTCAATTTTAAACTCCATGGCAAATCCTGGAAACTAAGCTCACTTGAGTTGAAACTATAGCTCTTAGCCCACTTTATGTACCATTTTTTCGGTAATTTTTTCTGATTAATCTCTGTATTATGTACTTGGTATTTGAAGTGAACTTTTATGCTACCTTAAATTCGAACCATCCACACCTTTCACTCTGTACCAGACTGTATATCACGTAATATATTTGTATAAACAATGCAAATGCAGCTGTTTGTTATGGTTTAACATTAAGATTTCCAAAATTAATTTTTAAGCTCCCTACTCTTTGCTTTGCCTGTGCTTATATCTAAGAAATTCCACAGTTTCCCCATTCAATCAAAAGAGATCACTGGGCTTGTACATGACGTGAAAACTGAACATCTGCCAATTTTTCTCACATTATCACTTGAGTAAATCCTCCCATTTGCAGTATTGTCCCCCAGCCAATGCACGATAATACCTATCTCTGCAGTAGACTGGCCTTCCATCCGCAGCCTCTGCTGCGGCTGCTGCTAGATCATTGTCTGATTTCACATCGACCGGCAGTCTCAACAGTTCCTCCTTCCTTCAATATTTTTCATAAAAAATTGTGATGCGCCGTAAATATGATATGACGTGTTTGATAAGGAAGATTGTATTGTATTTAAAAACTCGACTTGTTTCATACAATACCTTATATTGAACTTTGTGTTGACCTTTGATGATGAAACGTTAGATGGGTTCTCCTTAACAAACGTGGTCTGGATAAAATCCTCGACTGGTGTGGCGAAAATAAATAATGAAACAGCTGCAACTAGCAATGCTCCTGTTCCAACTAGTGTCTGCTTCAGCAACTTGACGACTGGTTTTACCTAAATGCACAAATTTACACAGTTCTTTCACTCTTATAGAAGATACAACCTCTCTAGGCTTTAAAATCTGTATTGTTCTCTACAATAGAGAGCAATATATTCTAAATCTGTACTGTTCTCTATAATAGAAAGCAATATAATCTATTCAATACCTTGTATGAACCCAATAATCTATCGCGAGCCAGGATCTGCAAGAAAAATGATCTATCAAACGCAGTTTTATGGATTGGGTTATAACTGATAAACAGCACTAACCTGGGGTGCCTAGCATGCCAAAATGAACAATAAACAGCACTAACCTCTGGTGGCTTCACCCACATTTGTCCATCATACCATCCAGTCTCTTCGTAAGGTATGACCGCTGATAAAAGCCTATCGCCAACATAACTCCATCCCTGCACACGAACACATAATAAAAAATGTAGATCGTATTGAGACATTTAAAACATTCTGATGGAACAAGAAAAGTCTCTGGTATTCTAAATGACGAACTTTCCATGAGATTAACTGAACATACCAGATAAATCCTTAGGACAATTAGTGATACAAGAAAAAGAGTTCCTGTCCCGGCTGCTAAACCGAATCGTAAAGGATCCTGCAGATTGAAAACTATTAGTTTATACTTGGCAGTGAGTGAGCACAATTCTAATTCCATTAACAAATTTTGCAGAAAACATTTTTAACAAAACCTTGATCCTTTGCTCATGTATTTAACTATACTTGTACTACCTTTGTAGGATTGAAACTTGCTGCTGCAATAGGCACTCCTAGGACAGTGAAAGTTACCAACCAGAGTCCACCAAGACGTAGGAAAAAGGATCCTGGACCCAAGTCAGCCCATGAGTATAGAGATGCTTCTTTCAGAGATGAGTATTCATTTACCTGTCAAATCACCATCATATGATAAAATCAACCTGTTACCAGATCCTATAAGAAAAAGATGACCAGTTCATTACATGGTCTACTTCAATCCATATAATTAACCTCACTAAACAAGCCATTAAGGTTTTTCTAAACTGTACGAGGTTAAATAGACTGGTGATCATTACTCAACCTAAAATTTGTTACAATTCATTATCCATCTCTCTTAATTTCGCTAATGAAAAAGTTAAGTCGATTTTTCTAACAATCAAACTGACTGACATAAAGACAAGAACGCAAAATTCAATTTGTAACAAGTGATAAAACTCAGTTATTTGAAACAAAATTAAGTTAAATGATAGGTAGAACCTACCGGCCTTTGTTCGAATGGCACCTCTACTTCCATCCCTGGATCCCAGCTCCGACCAGGCACCCCACTTTTGCCCCCATCCATCTCATCTCTCAGGGCTCTGACAGCAATACTCCCGGCTAAAATTCGATTTCTGTCGTACCGAATTATCGACCGGAAACTACTGCCCACATCAGCCTGTCGAGGACTCGGGACTATAGAACAGTACAAATTCAACCGAAGCATTTTTTTTTTTTCAATTAATCGACAGCAGTTTCTGTGAAAACCAGTGTGCCTGATTAGTTCACCATGAAGAGAGGGTCTGCAATCTGCATTATTTACGTGGAGGAAAATAATGGTGTTTTTGTTTTGTTCTAAAGCGAAAATTTATGTTGACACAAATTTTGGTCCGTCTTATTAATTAGTGGGATTATCCAAAGAAGGTTAGATTTTTTACATATATTCTGTGGCTCAGAAATTACAGAACGTTGTGTGGCCTGCGCTGTAACGTGTCGAAAGTTTCCTTGCACGTTGCATCTTGCTCATATCGCACGTCCCCACGGGCTTGCCTGCGATCTACCAATTTTCAACTCGGACTCCATAAGTGGACGAACCCGTCGTTAAATCAATAATTGAAACTTTAAAATCGATTCAAACTATGAAACTTAAGAATAAATTCACTTAGTCTCTGTTTGGACCACATTATATTTTTCATTCTCATTCTTCTACTCATTTTTAACCGCACATTCTTTAATAAAATAATATTTTCCATCACATCAATAACATTTCCTTCTTTTTCAACCACATATTCAATATCACATCACTTCAAAAAAATGCATTCTTTCATTTTAATAAACAATAAAAAACTCAATCTCGATTCGATAATTTCGCTAGATACATTAGATAATTTGTAAAATTTTATAATGCATATTTAGAAATTTTTTATTTAAAAATATCTATTTTCTCAATTCGTTTTTTCCCCCTAAAAATATATATCTATTTTTTTTTTGCAATGCATATGTTACATTTGGTGTGTGTATTTTATTTTGTAAAAAATAATTATTTAAGTTTACGATACTTGAAATGCCTCTTTTAGAGAAACATTTGGTAAAACACAATTATTATCTAAATCATGTTCATTCTCGATAAGTGTATTTTGTACCCCTTCAATAATTTATTCATCAATTAGCATTCTATCATCGTATAATTTTCACTAGAATAAATTAAAAGATGATTGACGTTCATCGCGATTTTACAACATTGACTAGAAATTGCTTAGCATAATCCAAATTAATAAATTATTTTATCGATAATCTCTTTGAAGTAATGCTTTTTTATTTTTTCAATGCCAACATTATTATTTTATAGAGATTTTATTGTATTAAGTTCATTAGTTAATGGATACTCATTGACTTCAAGGTTTGAGAAGGTTATAGACAAGTTCAAAATATAGACATGATTTTCACCAATTAAAATAATTTAACATTTATGTTGTTTTGAAGTTTCAAAACAAATTATGTATTGGTTAGATTGTGGAGTCAACTAGTTATTTATTTAGGATCGAAGAGTAATGTTGTATATCATCATCGATTAACATCAATTTAAATAGTAATGAGGTCGTGGTTCATCAATAAAATGCACGATAATGGAAAATAATCACTATCTTCATTCAATTTTGGACAAGCATTTAGATGCGTATTTAAATTGGGACTATGCTACATATACATAACAATTTACATAACAATTTATCAACAGATAATGTAGCGAGATTTAATTGAATCAAAATATTTTTTTATGTAATTATTTACATGATATTTTATATAACAATTACACGTGATAAAAACATTCAATAATTAAATGATTAATGCTTATGTGGCTAACTAAGTTCTTGTTAGGAGCAAAGGAAAAAAAAATTCCGGCGACGTAAGAAAGTCAACACGGGCCGATCGGTTCTCCGCCTGTCGTGATGGCTAATAAACTTTCCCATTCGCATTGACTTGTTTTTATTTTTACTACACAAAAAGAAGGGAAAACCGGAAAAAAGGAGAAGAAATATTCTTATATGCGCCGTTACAAAAAGACGATCGATTAAAGGGGAAAAAATGAAGAACAAAGGAAGTAAAAGTGGTGGAGGTAATTGGTTGAGTCTAGGGTTGCCGTCGATTTTCCTCCTCTGCCTCTTCTTCTTTCTCGCCGGATTCTTTGGTGCTTCCCTTTTCTCTCAGCAGGTCCGTTTCTTTTTTGCTGAATCACTATTCGTGTGTGCGCGAAATGATAGATCACTGGTTGATTGTGATGTCAGGAAGTCTCAAGTACTTTAAGGCCTCAGCCGCGGGGACTGGAGGAGGAGAATAATCAACAGTTTGATTTGTTGCCACATGGAAAGACAGGAGAGGCGTCTCTCACACGGATTCCTTTTCAGGTGTGTGCATTTTAGGATTTTATCAATGGATTTGAAAACTTACTATTCTGTAGTTAAACAGGGTACGAATGGATTTTTTTCTTTTTATATTCCGTTCTATTTTATTTTATTATATATGTAGAATAGTTCGGTAATGAGTTAAGATGTAGTGCCATAATGATAATTGGTTGTTTGGAATCAATTTGTACTTGAAAAGCTGATCACAATTTTGTACCTATGGAGTCGAAACATTTTTTAGTTTGTGTTCAATCTGGGCCTTTTATTCATTGTTGCCGAATGAACTAAGTTCGTTTTAGATGGATGGATTTTAAAAGAATGGTTTCTAGTTGACAGGATGATCCACTGCTAAATTTGAATGGAAAGACCAATGGTAGAAGCCTTGGATGAATCATAGCATTTGAATTTATGAGATTTGAAATCCTAGTCTCGAATCCTTTACACTTTTTTGAATGATCCAACACACTGGGGGTTTTAAATCCTAGGCCGAACATCATGTGTTCAAGGCATATTTTATATTTTGAATGTTTTTTCGGGCAAGAGCACTACTAGAAATTAATGGGCACAACTTTGTGTTATAGATCTCAAATGCTGGATTTTAAACCTAAGGATTTCAACCAATCATTAGAGAAATTTTTTTTTTCTTGATAAGCCATAAGCATTTATTTTCTTTTTTTTCAATGCACCATTCTTGATCCTTTAATCTCGTATGTAGATTTTAAGCTGGAGTCCCCGGGCATTATACTTTCCAAATTTCGCCACTGCAGAACAATGCCAAGGCATAATCAAAATAGCAAAGAAAGACCTCAAACCATCATCCTTAGCTCTACGCCCAGGAGAAACAGCAGATAATACGAAAGGAATTAGGACAAGGTGACTATTTTCATCTTGGATCACATGGCTGATCTTAAGGAATCATGTGTATGGCATTAGGTTACACTGTACACTTTTTAAAGCATTGTGTTACTCTTTTTTATTTATGCAAGTAATTCGCATTATATATATATATATATATATATATATATATATATATATATATATATATATATATATATTAAAATGGTGATCACTCATTTAGATTTGTTAGAGCCAAGATCGATACATAAA